>JAOWBH010166596.1:0-10896 GCA_028566215.1 Silene coronaria
AGTTGCTCGACTCCAGAATGCTCCCCAAACACAACTAACCAAAATACTCGGTCGAGTTAGCCCAACTCGACCGAGCGTCCCTCTACTTGGCCGAGTGAGCCCTATTCGGCCGAGCTCAAAGCTACAGAAATACGCAGTATTACAAAATTGGTACGCCAAAGTGTTGATATTGTTATTTTTGTTAACATTGTGGATAAGAATGGTTCTTTTTCTCAATTGTCTGTTTATAGGGGCAATTTTTGGAAACAGATCAATTTAGCCTTCAATGTGAAACGTTGCTTTGAACAATTTTAAAATTAATGTATACATTCAATGTTCTACTTTTATTTTGATTAGTTTAATTCTGCTATATTGTGAACGTATTTTCGTTATACTTAATGGTTCGTTTTCTTTTTTTGATGTATTTTAGTTCAGATTCAACGTTATTGAATTGTTATAATGTTTGATTTTATTATATATTGAGTAACTTCGATGGTTAAATATAGGGGAATTAAATGTATACTTAATTTAACAGCCAAGGTTTATTCGGTTTCCAAAAATTGATCCTATAAATTATTTGTTAATTATAAAATTGTTCAGAGATTAAATTTGATCGGTTTCCAAAATTGATCCTATAATTAGACAATTGAGCAAAAGAACAATTATTACATTTATCGTATAAATTTTATCGTTTCCAAAACAATACATAGATATAACCTAAGTAAAGCGCATTTTAACAAAAGTCATAGTCATCATGGACGTATCATTAGGGTAGACTATTGTTACTGTCCAATCCAGAATAAACTTAACTATGCATATAATATGTAGCTGATAACGAAGAAGTATGCATGCATACAAGTCTTCGATGCGATAACTGTACGCAAAAGATTGAAGCTGAAGTTACATTGGCAAGGGTAGCAAAAGATATTATGGAGAGGATCACTGTGTTTTCATGTCAGCTTAACATACGTGTTGTCATTGCTTAACTCACCAGCAATTATGGATGAAGCTAATCAGGCCTTTCACTTCTAAATGTGATCTAATGGAGTTTTGAGGTGTGGAATTGAGTGCAATTCATGTTTAGGGGTGGTATAAGACTTTGATAAAAGATTAGTGGTGCTAAGACAACTCTGCTGCTGTAATACCCATTATTAGTAAGAGTGATTAGAGTACTAATCGGGATTAAGAGGGGACCATTGAGTCAAAAAAGAATAACCATTTAGTAGAGTTGGGATGGACTGAGTAAAGTCGTAGTGGGGCGAGTAGGAGACACTCGGTCGAGTACATGTCGTACTCGACCGAATGAGGTGTACTCGGTCGAGTATGCACCACACTCGATCGAGTGGGGCCACTCGGCCGAGTGGTGGTGTCACTCGACCGAGTGAAGTCTGACGGGGAGGATTACAACTATGTAGATACCTCGTTTCTACACCTCCCGACAAACATTCGGTGATGATTGGGTCGAATGTTTAGCATATGGTGCGATTTTATGACATTTAGTAAAACCGTGTTCAAGTGGTAGCTCAAATACTCGTGTCCACCCCGTGGTCGTCATCTACGTGCCGATACAGTCGCTTTTGTAACAGCCCTGGATTTTCAACCACAAAGTAATAATGAAATACAGAAAATCCAACGCTATCACTCCGCACTTAGCCGTTAAACCAAGTGCCAGGTAAAAAGAGACAATATTTGAAAATACAATATGTGTCCGAAAATATTATAAGAATTAATAATAAGTCAAAGCGGAAGACTTAAATCTTATAAAATCCAAAACAATAAATAGAAATCCAATTCTAATAAAACTTATTCATAAGAGTGTAAAAATAAATTAAGACGGAGTTATTCAAAATCCTTCCTCGCTCTACTAATCCCGAAACCAGAATGCGCCCATGCACCACTTCAAGCGTACCTATCAAATGTACCCAAAATCACAAATAGGTACAGAGGGGGAATGACCCAAAAAAAGGACGTCGGCAAAAGCCGAGTTTTAAGAAAATAAGAAACAATGACAAAATTTACAAACAAAGATTAATTAACAAAGCATAAAACCATTGTAAGAATAATATTATATTCCGAAACTTGTAGTTCCAATAACAATTATCAAACCGTTTAAAAACCAAAACTTTCGCTATGTGCCAAAGTCCTACCCTTGACACGGTCTAGAGGTATCACCCGAGCCTTATAGTAATGCGCATCTCTCACATTTGGGCAATCAGTAGGATGAGGCTGCCATAGGAGAAAGTCTACCCCCCTAGCAAGTGGGCCGATCAAACCCACCTAATGAAACTCGGGCCAAGAGTTTAGTTTTGGGACTACGTCGTCTCATCTCAAATGCACCTTAAAACCTACTAGACCACCAGAACTCCATGAGTCCGCTACAAAATTTCAAAAGACGCCTTGCGCTAAACAATCCCAATGATCGACCAAAGTCACATAAACAATATTCAAAATTAGCAAATGCTATTAAAAATCCAACGTTTATCAATAGTTAAGTAAAAACCGTTTAAATATCAAACCGAACATGCTCTTAATTCGAAAAGGGTAAAAGTCCTTACATCTCAAGACGGTCAATCCCAATTAGAGTTTTAATCCAAAAATTCTATTTTTTCGAAACCACAAGCTACAAATATACGAGTTATCCGATTACTATACTACTCAATATGAAAATAAACCGAACTTATTACATAGACTCACTAGCTACGTTGCTTCGACACAGCAGTTTTTGGGCCGTACCGGTGTCGACCCGACGCGACGCGACACTGATCCCGGTACGGAATCCGTACCGGATCCGGCTGGGTGAACTCGGACACGGCTGCCTTCTTTCCTCACGAACGGCAAAAGAAATTCAAATTATTTACCTGATATCACAAGAATGAGGGCCTAATTTCCGGTGCGGATCTTCCATGATAGAAACCGGCCGACGGCGATGGTGCTTATGTCGGAGAACTGAGGTTCGAAATTTAGACAATAAGGGTTTGAAGTTTGAACGATGTCGGAGAAGACGATGGTAGATGAGTCACTTTGTTTATTGCGAAAGTTATTGTCTTTTTTCACTTTCTCTCTCCATTTATTTGTTTATTATTTGTTGATTATTCTACTCTATTATTGTATTATTTTATTCTATTCTATGTACAATAAAATTTATTTGTTTATTATTTGTTGATTAGTCTACTATACTATTGTATTATTCTATTCTATTCTATGTACAATAAAGTGGGGTGGTAAATTGTAATCTTTTACAGTTGTACCTCAAATATATTATATATTATAATCTAATTCGTATTTTATTCCTCCACACTTAACTATCACAAAAATTTAAGAGAGACGGTCTCTCAATAATCGATATTGGGGATCTGCCATTTTCCTAGACCATTTTTTTTACTACACTATATAATAATCTAAAATAATTTAGTTCACACTCTCTCTCTCTCTCTCTCTCTCTCTCTCTCTCTCTCTCTCTCAAGTAAACGTGAAACCTATAAGTATGACTTAGTACCTCTTAAACGATAAGTGTGACTTAGACAATAATGATTCGTTATTCGATACCCGGGAAACTCGAGAAACCGTGAAACCATAAGTGTGACTTAGTAACTCTTATGAAACCGTAAGTGTGACTTAGACAATAAGGATTCGTTATTCAATACCCGAGTAAACCGCGAACCCAAAAGTGTGACCCAATAACTCTTAGCCGATAAACTCGAGAAACCGTGAAACCATAAGTGTGGCTTATACAATAAGGATTCGTTATTCAATACCCGAGTAAACCGTGAAACCCATAAGCGTGACTCTTAATCGATGAACTCGAGAAACCGTGAAACCATAAGTGTGGCTTAGACAATAAGGATTCTTTATTCAATACCCGAGTAAACCGTGAAACCCATAAGTGTGACTCAATAACTCTTAACCGATGAACTCGAAAAACCGTGAAACCATAAGTCTGGCTTAGATAAACCGTGAAACCCATAAGTGTGACTCAATAACTCTTAACCGATGAACTCGAGAAACCGTGAAACCATAAGTGTGGCTTAGACAATAAGGATTCGTTATTCAATACCCGAGTAAACCGTGAAACCCATAAGTGTGACTCAATAACTCTTAACCGAAGAACTCGAGAAACCGTGAAACCATAAGTGTGGCTTAGATAAACCGTGAAACCCATAAGTGTGACTCAATAACTCTTAACCGATGAACTCGAGAAACAGTGAAACCATAAGTGTGGCTTAAACAACAAGGATTCGTTATTCAATACTCGAGTAAACCGTGAAACCCATAAGTGTGACTCAGTAACTCTTAACTAATTAACCCGAGTAAACCGTAAACCATCCATAGTGACTACTGACTAACGATCAGTGATCATGACAAGCTTCATTTGACACAATACTATCGATCATTAACCGACAAACATTACTCGATCAAGATATATTATCAATCACTTACTTATTATATAAGTTTATTATCAAATGTCCATAAAGACTATCGTTCATTAACCGACAAACATTACTCGATCAATAAATATTATCGATCACGTACTTATTATATAAGTTTATTATCAAATGTCCATAAAGACTATCGATCGTTAACCGACAAACGTTACTCGATCAATAAATATTATCGATCATTAACCGTAATAATCATATACATTATAAACCCTAAAAAATATATTTAAAAAAAAAAGTAAAAGAAAAAGAAAGAAGAAACACGTGCTATTGATACACGCTTGTTTAGTGGGCCTAGTGGGCTAGTGGACATATAATTCATACATACGTACTTAAAACCTAAAACGCATCGTTTCACTAGCAGCTAAGGAAACAAATCAATTTACAATGGAAATTATACTCAAAAACTTCGAAATTGCACTAAATCAGGCAACTAAGCAAAATATCCGAGGTTAATTTAGCAATCAAAGAAAAAAAATGCGATTTTCCTAATTTACACCATCTCTTCTACCCTATAAATAGAGAGTCTAATCCTCCATGGAAGCACACACCAAGCAAAGTAAGTAATTATCATCCTCTGTTCCTCTATACTCCGTATTTTTCTTTTTCTGAGTTTAATTTAGAAGCTCTCTTTGATTTAATTGAGCAAATTTTATTAATTATTGTGTATGTTGGTAACAAACTTGCAGTAGGTACCAATTAAATTAGAAACTCATTAACTTCAATTTTTTTGTATGTAGGTACCAATTTCAGTCTACCACCATGGCAACTCGACCAATTCCAGAGTATGATGAATCACCCTTATGGAGCCATGTCGACATTATCGAAACTCCCATCAATGGTGGTCGCAACCGAAAGTGGCAATGCAAATATTGCAACAAAATTGTGAGAAGCCCTTACTCAAAAACAAAAGCACATTTACTCCAGGTTTCCAACGTTGGAGTTAACTGTTGTCCGAAAGTTTCCGACGATGTGCTTGCCCAGATTAAACATGAACAAGAAGAGGCAGAAAGGAAGAAGAAAGCATCCCATGTTAGAGGTGGATGATCCCATGTTAGAGGATATGACTTTTGACGATGAAGGCGCATGAAGTATTTATAGTGTTTTTTAGTCTTTACTCAGGAGAGTTTAAGTTGTGATTTTTTTTTTTTGCTTGCTGCTACTTTGACGCTTTTTGCTTGCTGCTATTAAGCTGCTATTATTTGAACTATTTACAATTTCTGATGTCAGTTTTTTGAGATTATTATTAATTTATTAGTCTTATCTGATTTCAGTGTGAAAATTACATATATTTTTTTGTAAATATTAACCGTACCCGTGTCCAAAAAATGGACAGTGTCTCCGTGTCCGAAATTTCTAACCTTGTAGTACCCGACACTCGGATCCGTACACGTGTCCGACACCCGTACCCGTACCCGAGTCTGAGCAACATAGCTCACTAGTATATAAGCTTGCTCAACATCTCATCTGATCATAATTTAAAATAGTCTCCTAAAAGAATGCTCAATATTCGAGTATACTACTACCCATTATTCAAAGTCTAAGAACTCATGCAACTAAACACAATGCCCAGCCATATACCACTCAAAGGTCAGTAGTGTTAACCCAAGAATTAAAACCATAACTCGTCATAACACGTTCAGTGTATAGTCCATAATATTTTACTCAATCTTAGACCAGGCACTAAGCACAACTAATCTCCATATAAGACAATGTACACTACATTCCACATATGGTCTGTGTAACCACAAATAATGTTGGTTAATTTAACACTAGCCCAAAACAACCATCACAGCGATTTAGCAACAATGAACTCCGTTTTCGAGCGTTCCCAACAGTACGTCAACTACATTCAATAGCACAACCACAATGAAATAAACCCAAACTGATCAACTTTAATTCTCACAAATACGCTTCATAACTTGTATAAAATTCAGCATAGCACCATTTTAATTCTCATAAAACTTATCCAAACATCCCTAATTTTAACACCACCAATCCATAACAAGCTTGGCCTCAATTTAACAAATCGTATGGTATTCCAGAAAACTATTAACCAAACTGATCAAAACAATAGTAGATGTAGTACTTACAGTTTATAAAATCCGTAAGAGGGATTGGAGGAACGATTAGAAACGTGGCCGGAGTTCGGCGTGCGACCAAGATGGAATTGAATAGAGAATACTAGAGAGGCAGGAGAAACTTGATTTAGGCGTGGTTAGAGATGGGGAAATATGTGAGTTAGGGAAACAGAAGAAAACGGTGGTATATGGGTAATAGAAAACCGGGTTAAAGCCTAATGAGTTTTTTGCTAAAATTTCCTTTAGTTGCGTCAAAGTCAAACATCAAAGTTCGGTTCTTAAATAAAATCTTATTTATTAAAGCAACAACCACAATGCTGCGTTGTTGCACTGTGGTTGAAAATTAACCATTCAAATGACAGTTTCCATCTCATTAATTTCAGGGCCACTACTTCAAAAGGATTTAATTGACATCAATCTCAATCGTTCACATTAATATGCATGGTCCTCTTTATATAAATCAATAATTCAATTGTTACAATAATTACAATTACAACATTGCATAAAATTGTTACAAAACAATAATATGACAATAATATACTCCCTCCCATACATTGTTTTCTTCCTCTTTGGGATGAGCACAAGTTTTAAGAAATGGAGTATTATATTATGGGTGGGGTTTGGTGATTGGAGAGAGGTATGAAGAATTGAGATTAAATATTAATAAACGATTTCAGTGGGGTTTGGTGATTGGAGAGAGGGAGAAATAATAAGAATTAAATATTAATAAAGAAGAGGGTGGAGTTTGGTGATTGGAGAGAGGTGATAGTATAATATTAATAAAAACTTACCAAAATAGGAAAGGGGAAGAAAACCTGAATAATCCGTTTAAGGAAAGAGGGAAGAAAATAGTGTACGGGAGGGAGTATATGGTAGATATTTGAGAGCCCCAAATTTGAACTTGGTTGAAATTGATAAGGAATTGAGTCAATTCCAATTCCAAATTCTAGGGGTTCCCAAACACTAGAAATGTCTCAATTATGAAATTCAATTCCAATTCAAGGTTCCCAAACATGTCATAAAAGGATTCTCTAATTATCATTCAAAACCTTTGTCTAATGTCAACTCCCCAGAAGGCCAGAATTACTTGAATGCTAGTTTTGAAACTACCAAAAGTTGTCAGACAAGACTTGTTGACTATTTCCTTCACAGAGCCAACTAGAACCTTATTTCTGTGGGATAAGCTTTCAACTAGAGCCAACAGTACAAAAATATTCAAGCATTCATAAAAACATTAGCCTGGGGTTGGCTCAAATGTTCAAATATTGATTACTCATAAAAATGTAAGAACTTTGAAAACTAATGAACAAATTATTTTGTTCCCAAAAAAATGGCAATGGGTACCAATTCACGTGACAGGAATTTGAACACTCACGATATCTTAGATATAAGACGAATCAATGAATTGAGCAGGCTATCTAGAACTTTATTTCTAAGGGATAAGCTTTCAAGGGGGTCTAACTTGGCACATTTTGTTCCTGTTGTCAATGAATTAAAGTTTACCAGTGGGGCGTATTTGACTAAAAAAAAGAGTGACGGGAGAGAAAGAGTTGGAGGCAAATGCATTTATATGGGATTATCAGCAAAGATCAGATTAATAAAGGTTGGCCGATGTTTCGCTTGCAAAAGGTTCATGTTCCAGAGGAGAACAAATTCATAATTTGATATGCATTATTAGTCATTATTTGAGACTTAACACTTTATCTCAATCACCTCATAAATTGTTTGCCACATCGCACATAACACGCAGATCTAAAGCCTATTATGTTACTCCTAATCTCTTATACCACTTAGTTCTACGTAATCTTCTTTAAAACACAAATCAGTAAGTTACTGCAGCAACATCTAACACATACGTACATAACATGAAGAGGGGAACTAACACACTCATTAACAAAAATAAAAAGAAAAATATGAAAAAGAGACAAATAATTTACCTTCAAGAGTCCAACCGAAGTGTCGAGGAGAGACGGAAAGCATGGATGTAAGCAATGCAGAGGCCGTTGCAGTGTGATACGGCATCAACGATTCAACACAGCAGCTCAGCTCCACTGGTGACCTTTTTTTAACAGAAAAAAAAACACACACATCAATAACAAAAACCACATTAATTCCTTACAAATTCATCAAGTTTCTTTCTATCTAGGTTATCTGTACACATTAAAAAACTCGGATTCCGACAGTACAACTTGAAAATCTTAATCTCAAGATCATGAACAGTTAACAGATTAACACATCACTCCCAATTTCTTATGCAACAATTGCGACGTAACCAATACTTATGTTTGCTTGAGGTGCACAACAAAATCACAAAAGACACTACTACTCTCTCCGTCTCAATCATTTGTTTCTCTTTTGTATTCTTTGTTGGGAAGCAGGACGTATTTTAATCAAAGGTAAACAAATAATCAGGACGGGGAAGTAATACATTAGGGTTAACTACAGATAACCAAAAACCTAATCAATTTATTTAAGTGATTAATAAATTACGGTGAACCAAAAAAAAATCAAAAACCTAAACCAATGTTTGTAAATATTTCACTATCTAGCAGCGAGTGAGCGTCCCTACTAACCCTCCCTAATTCCACAACTGGCAATTCTTTTACGTATCGAATACGGAGCGTATTTATAAATCAAATGTGCAATGCGTTACATATAATTAATAATTTGAAATAATGGAATGAAATTAAACTAAAATTATATACCTGAAAATACGAGGAGAAGAGAGAGGGCTTTGCTTCGGAAGGCTAAAAGGATTGGATTTAGGTTTGGGTGCGGAAGCGAACTTGGGTACGGAGGTTCGGACGGTGGAGGAGGAGGTTCGGAAGATAGATCTAGCTGCTGCGAAAGTCGCCATTTTTGGGGAGACTTGTTGAGACTTGAGAATAGTGATGCGATGCAAAAAGTAGGAAGGGTTTTAGATGGGGTTTTGGTCAATGATGTTTTGGGCTAATGGGCTTTTGTTTTGGTTGTCCATTTCAATGTGGGTATATCAAAAGCCCAGTCGCTAAAGATCGTCGACACATTTTTTCAAATCTATCATTGATAAACTTTAGGGGGCGTTTGGTTAGGGAAAGGGAAAGGGAAAGAAAATCAGAAAGGGTAAGAGGGGGAAAGGTAAGGGATTACCTAAAACTTAACTTGTTGTTTGGTTACATCAAGAAAGGAATAATGGTCCACCCACTCACATTTTTACCACTAACACACACCACCACATAACAACCACTTATCAACTAAAAAATGGTTGCAGCTACCGTCTCCCTACCCTAATGTGGTGGCTTGGTGGCGGTGGTGGTGTGGTGGTGGATGGTGTGGTGGTAGAAGCGTCATGGTGGTGGCTTGGTGGCGGTGGCATCGTGGTGGTTGTAGAGGTGGTGGCGTCATGGTGGTGGCTTGGTGGCGGTGGCGTCGTGGTGGTGTTGGTGCTTTGGTTGTGGGTGGCATCTTGGTGGTGATGGTGGTGGCGTCATGGTGGTGGTGTCATGGTGGTGGCTTAGTGTCGCTGTTGGTGTGGTGGTGGTGGTGTGGTGATTATGGTGGTGGTGGCGTCATGACGGTGGATTGGTGGCCGTGGCATCGTGGTGGTAGTGGTGCTTTGGTGGTGGGTAGTGTGGTGGTAGTCGCAGGTGTGGTGGTAGGTGAATAAGGTGGTTAGAGGGTAATAAGGGTAATGAAATCTCATACCTTGGGGGGAGTGAGGAGTAAGGAAGTAGAAAGATTTTGGGGTAAGGAAAGGAATTTCATTTTCTTTGTTTGTGTCAAACAAACACCAACAAAGGAAATCAATAAATTTATTTCCCTTTCCCTTTCTTATAGACCCCCAACCAAATGCCCCCAAGAATAAGAGTTCTAAAAAATCCCTCAAAAATACATTTTAAATAAAGAACCTAATGACTAGAAAGAAAAAATAGAAAATATAATATAAGAAGGTCTACAACATGAACTGAATTAAATGTGTATTGCGTATAGCTGAAACAAAAATGTGTACATAAATCCCTAATGAGTCCAATGAGAAGCAATTTAGCTTACCACGTTGAATTCATATACGAGACTAATTAAATTGTGTAATGTCATGTTTGGGAACCTTGAATTGGAATTGAATTTCTATAGAGCCATTTTAAGTGTTTGGGAACCCCTAAAATTTGTAATTGGAATTGACTCAATTCCTTATCAATTCCAAGCAAGTTCAAATTTGGGACTCTCAAACACCTACCATATAGTAGTCATTTCAATTCCATCACTTCTTACGTTTTATTTATGGTATTTTTCCGATCGCAAATATTTTCCGTGACTATATTTTATTTTTTTCAAAAATAAAACATACGATGACCTCGACCCATATCCGTCTCGCCCAAGTCCAATTCCAATTCCAATTCCAATTCCATGGGTTTCCCAAACGC
>JAOWBH010166607.1:0-10896 GCA_028566215.1 Silene coronaria
GTGTTGGGTTGTCTTGTGGTAAATCGATTGTACTGAATTTTCTTGTGTTGAGTCGTCTGTGCTGAATTTGTCTTGTGCTGAGTCGGCTTGCGTCATAATCAAGCGGACTTTTAATGAGGGTGCATAATAGTCTGTAGAATTCAATAAATTGCCAGAAGACAATGGACTCTCACTGGGGAAATAATATAATGCTTGTGGTAAAAAAAATGTCTCACGAAATATCCGCTGGGGAAAACCAGATCGAAAGACCGGTTTGGCAAAGGAATTATCCTTGGAATTATCCGAATAAACAAATCTGGAAACTAATTGCTAAAAAGCATAGCCCACGCCTAACGAACTCATAACGAACATCTAAAAGCGAGAAATGAAACCGTTGCTGGAAATACGCTGGGGAATAGGCGCAATAAGATTTGCGGCTTGAGGAAGGGGCGCAGCGCTTGCTGCGACTCTTCTCGAGTCTGCCCGAGTTCAACAAAACAGAAACTCCAGGTGCAATAATTCATTTGTTTCAAAACGAATTACTTTCGACATTCTTCACTAAAAACTCGAAAAAAACATCAAAATCCCCACCTAATCACGCCATAAATCATGACTAACCTAGGTACGTATTCCATCTTTGTTTAATTTCGTCTTTATAGCTTGAATTTGACATATGAAATTAGGTTTCATCATCCTAAAATTTCGAAAATTTGGGGGTTTTGTCTCAAAGGATTTAATCATATGAAATTGACAATAGGAATGTTTAATTGGCCATGCTAGGAGCATACCCATGTATTCACTTTGAATTTTTGTCCACCGTAGGCAAATTTAGACTAGCTTGAGACGGTATTATACAAAACTGCTTATATGGCTCGAAAATGACACGAAAGACCTCGGATTTTGATGAAACTTGTTTTGTTTTAACCTCAGGATCATGGGTAAACTTTGTATATGATCAAATATGAGCTTGTTGTCGCACCTCCGGGACACTTCTTTTTGGCAGAGGGTTGCATTCTAAACGGAATGCTGCCGAATTTTTGACTCGCCTACGATACGATGTTTATCATAGGCACGTAGGAACGTGTCATGAACATGGATGTCGATTTTAAATGTATTTGTCTCAAAAAAATGGCCTGGAATCATTGCTTTGCTCTTGTTTTTGGTTGTTTGGTGACAGGAGATGTAGCCTCGATCTCAGGTCACGACGACGATTCTATGAAGTACGAGTATGAGATAGTGCATGCGCGGTTTCCTTAATACGGGCATCCCGAAAGTCCAAGAGGAAGAGGAGACACTTAGGAGGGTGTGGACGAGGAATGGGGATCGTTAGTTGATTCCGACTCTATGTTGGGGTGAGAAATGGGATGGTCGCCATCTCATTTGGGCAGCGGACAACCACTTGTCGTATCGTGCAGCGAGGAGCATAGTAAGCTTTCCTTATTCTTCTTCTTCTTCATTTTTCCTCTCTTTCTTTCCTTTTTGTAATGAATAATCGATTTGATATTCATGCCTATGAAATGTGTAGGATGCCGGCAACATGCGGTCTTTCTTTGGCTATACTACGTTGATGGAGGCTCGGGGTAAGCTTACCAAGGAGGAGAGAGCCATGATCGATCGGAGTGCCTTCAGACCATTGGTGAAGGCTTGGGTGGAGATTCGAGCGAAGTAGATTCGGGCTAATATGTGCCTGATTCGAACTTTTTTGGGTCAGTTCTAGGATACGACCTCGACCTTTCACATTCCTTTCGGTGAGATTGGGGTTACATTGGAAGACTTTGGCATAATCTTCGATCTTCCTTGTGGAGAGAAGCAGATGAAGTGTCCTGAGACGGCTATGATAGCTAACTCGGCGGAGGCCAGGAGGCTAATATGCTGGAACCTGCCTAAGGTCGTAGTTAGAGTACCTAGGCTGGTGCCCAGTTTTTATGTGAGAGATTACTTTGACGGCAAGAGGTCGGCTACGGTTCAGATGACGACTGGTGGGGCTCAGGTGACCCCTCCAACATGTACACCGGAGCAGAGGGCTTGGTTGTGGTTATGGTGGTTCTTGTCATCGATTTACATCGGTGATAAGGGGGAGCGACTGTCGTCAAAGTTGCTTCCGTATCTGGCTAGCTTGGATGGCCTGGGCTGCTTTGACTGGATCACTCCTAGCTTTGCAGTCCTTACACGGTATATGAGAGCTGTGGTTCATCCTGAGTTGATCGAGAAAGAGACCTCTCCTACTACTATTGGTCCTAGACACTTTTTGGAGGTATACGAACTATCTTTGCATTTTATTTTATCATCTTTGCTTAGAAGAACGAATGATCGTATAGATGAAAAATGATTTTCATCTTAAATAACGTAAGATACTAGAAGAGTACTCGTGTTTGAAACTCGAGTCTTGAATTTGAATTTACAAATGATCGTAAATAAGAGTTTAAAATTCTTGTTATAACGAAAGATCGTATATAACCTTCCTTTTGCATTTTACAGGCTTGGATATACTTCTATTTTGCTGACATTGTCCCGGCGAGGGATGCGGAGGTGGCCGGGCAGTATCCCGTGGTGAGGGATTAGATCATCTGTCGGCGGAAGAGCCAGCGGTCTTCCAACAACGCTTGTAGGAGGCAGGTGAACGCCTTGAAGCTAGATAATGTGAGAAAAAACTCCTCTTACTTTATCCTCCCTTGTTTTATTTCACTTTCATTTCATTATCTTATATTATATTGCCTTTGATTTGGATTAGTGAACACCAAGGCTTATTCGGGAGCTCCAGCCTTTATAGTTGACCGACTTAGGCCTAGGAGTTCATGTAGGGTTCTCCTAGCGACACCTATGGGGCCGATTTGGTACCTGGGTGAGCGCTTGGCTCGTCAGTGCTCTAGTGACCGCTTCTTTGTCCCTATCGATCCGCCATGAACGATGTTTAGGGAGCCTTCAGCTGTAGAGAGGATGACAGACCTGACTGGGGCTAGTAGTGGTGCCCTTTTGCTTCCGGACTTAGAGTATTCCGAGTTCGTTCAAAGACAGCTGGCTCACTGGCCGATAGTGGTATATATAGATGCCTTTCATTTGCATTTGGGCAACCATTGTCATTCCTATTCGATAATAATCGATGTATTTGTATAGGAGATCGATGAGGCGGGCGTCGAGCCCCCAGCTTATCCGGATACGTTGGAGTACCCTGGGCCAGTTGATGGTACGACGGTGCATACAATGGTAGACACCTTCACGGAGGAGGTGACGGATGCTAGGCTTGACGAGTGGTAGCATGTCGTCAGGAGGGTAAGCCCCCAGTGTAGAGCTTTACTTCCCTTTGATATATGTATGAACATGTTTTGATGACCTTTGAATTCAGAATGTAGGTACGACCGTCGAGTCACGTTGAGTTATGGCAGATGGCTAACCACCTTAGGGCGACGGCCGTAGAGGCTCTATCTGGTGGCCCGAGGACACAAGTATGAACCTTTTCCTTCCTTATTTTCATTTGATATTGATAAATTGTTCACGTCATGTCGTAATGACCCTCCTTTCATTTTCATATAGCGTGAGCACGAGCTGGAGGCGGAGTTGGAAATGGTTCACGAGGACTCGGCTCATTTAGAATGAGAGCTCGAGGCCCGTGACGTGGAGATTGTCGATTTGTAGGAGCGTCTGGCATTTTTACGAGGATGTAGATAGATTTTCATTAACGATGCTTGATTCTGATGACGAACATGATTCCGGGTACCGATGTATTGCCTTTTTGTTTTATATAACTTTTTATTTTGATGTACATATCTGGCCTACGCGCCATTGGAGCTCTGTTGGGAAAGTGTACCTGCAGGTTAGCTTACATATAGATTTGGGCAGGCAATATTTCAGCCGTTATGCCGCCGAAAAATACAAAAATGACATAACACACAAAATCACGTAATATAAATCACATAATGAAATAAATAAATGAAATGATGTATATAATAAAGTAAATAGATTAAAAGTTGAAAATATATACAAGTGTTTGAATAGTTAAATGAATTAATTGAATGTCGCCCGAACAATCAAACGCTGAGATACCCCCAACAATCAAACGGGGAGTGAAAAGAAATGGGTAAGTATACATCGTAGTTGGAAGCGGAAGTCGAAAATGTCGCGGATATATCTTGAAATGTGTGTCGCATCGTCATGGGGAATCGAGATCTAAGAAAATTCCGAAATTGCATATAGAATTCCTATTGGAATAGGAAAACATGCTCGAAAGCAAATATGGAAAGTGGTTGCAGCCGTCTTCCAGTGAAATAGCCTCAAGAAAAGGCGTAGCCACTGCTACGACCTTTCCTGAAGGCGTAGTAGTCATTGCGTCTTCTCTTGAGCTCATTTCTCCCTGAGCGAAATTTGGAAAGCCTAAAAGTTATATATAGAAAGTGCCTCCGACCCTTATACTCATAATTATCATCACAATTCGTACTCTCTCTTTTAAATCCTTAAGAAAATATTTCTCCAAAATAATCAAGGATATTTTTGAATCCCGAGTCAAAGGTTGGGTCAATGAATTCACAAATGTAGAGAAACATGACATAGAGGAAAATGAAGTAGGAACTATCATTAACCTAAAACAAGTAAAGGTACTAAAACCCTTTCTTGATGCTTGTCTTGAATATTGGAACTCATCTTATCATGTTTTTGCATTTCCGGGAGGCGAAATATGTTCCTTTACCGAAGAGATAGCCGCGATTGGTTGGGACGTAGAAACTGCTCCGGTAGTGCCACCTAGTTTCCAGGGCTATAAAAACAACTTTAGAGACTTTCTAGGCCTGACTCGAGCTGAAGTAGAACACCTTGTGACCTCGAAGGGTGTGAGAATGTTTGAATTCTTGGACCGATTCATAGATTGGAATGATCCTACCTTGTCATACGTTGTAAGGCGTAGAGTCTTTGGGTTTTGCCTCCTCCATTTCTATGTTTTCCGTGGGCATGTGACCAAAGATATGAGAGGTGATCCACGGTTTCTTGCTATCGTCGAATAAATGGAGCTGCGATGGAGCCCAGCATGCTTGATTCTCGGAGAAACAATACTCGGTTTGGACAACAGAAAAGCCAATCATGACTTAGCATTCCTTGGGAGTCCACTCATATTACAGGTAAAATGGACGACCCTTCTTTTCTCTTTATCTCATTTTTCGTTTTTTTTTTTTTTTCTCTATTTTCTTCTTGTGTATTGGTATGGCTAAACGGTTGCTTCTTTGTAGATATGGCTCATGGAGAGGCTAAGGCTGATCGAGCCCCTAGTTGATGATCTTGGATACCGTCCCCGCTCTAGTGTGATGAGGACTAGGCTCTTTAATGTTGACATTACCCGAATCTGCAGTTATTGGGAAAACAAGCTGAAAAGTGAGAGAGGACCCTTAATCAGATGGATTGTCCCGTGGTGGCATTTGAGGGAGCTAACTGGAGTATCATCACTTGACCTTACATAATCCTTTCGTATGTCCGGCTTGGAGTTCAAGGTGAACATATTTTCGAAGAGGCTTCTAAGACAGGTGGAATTGAAGCAGAAAATACCTAAGCTTGATACCGTTCCCCAGACCACTCTTGCTCATTTGTCTGAAACGTGCCGCGAAGGGGTCGTTTGTTGGATGCAGAGAAACATGTGGTATGTACCTGTCCCTATTGGTTCATTATGGGTGTCTAACTCGCACTATCAATGGACCAGAGCTAGAAATTCCGAGGAACGCGAGAAGCTAAGAAAAAGCAAACCAATTGATTACAAGAAGCGCGATGTTGCTAGAGACAAGCAGAAGTACTTGACTGAGGCTGAAGAGGAAGCAGGGTTCCAAGTTTTCCATCCTTAAAAGAAACCAAGAAAGACTCCTCCTATCGAGAAGATGGTGATCACAAGAGATAGGAGATCAAGGCCACGAGAAATATCGTTGGTGATTAGGTCAGAGATAGTGCAAGAGCGACCACCTCGAGGCCAAGATGACAAAAAGAATGACAAAGGCAAAGGGAAGACGAAATATTTAGAATAGGCCTTTGTCTTTATTATTTATTATTAGATACTATTTGTTGTAATAAATGGCGGGATTTTTAGAATCCTAGCCTAGACTTTATTTTCAGCATTTTTATTATATGTCATATTACTATTTATTGAATAAAATAGTTAATTTAATTAGAAACTTGAAAATGTTCCTTTTATTTTTACTTTTGAATTCAGTTAATTAAAATTGTCCTTCTATTTGCGCATAAATAATAATGATGTAGTTGTATCCTTTAAAAAGGATTGCCTACGTATTCACCATTAAGATGAAATCAAACCAACGACGTAGTTCAAAATGCGCAAAAGAATAAATGATCAAAGAAAAAGCTTTATAGTGAAATTAGGAACGGTAAGCATGGTGCATTATTTACTCCAAAAAATGCAATTAAATTATTTTGAAATTATAAGGGATAATCGGAAATGTCAAAATACAAGAGCGAAAATAACATTAAAAGATGGCCTAGTGCGGTATAAGTCAGGGATAGTATTTCTTGAATTGGTCTAGATTAGTCGGGTTTGAAAACTCACTCCCATCTAAGTCTGTGATTCTAACAGCCCCTCCTGATAGGATAGTCTTAACAAGATAGGGTCCGGCCTAATTAGGTTTAAATTTTTCCCTAGGGTTGACTGGTAAGAGAGCGAGAACTGATTTGAGCATTAAATCACCTTCCTTTATGTTTCGTTGTTTAACCCTTTTGTTAAAAGCCCTTCTGATTTGTGCTTGATACATTTATATATGATGAAGAGCTTGCAACCGTCATTCATCCAAGAGAATGCGTAGAGACGGGATCTCTAGCTCTACTGGTTGTACCGCCTCTTTTTTGTAAGTCAGATAGAAATGAATGGCCCCACTGGGCGTCCTAACTGAAGTCCGATCCCCCATAATGCGAGTGTTATCTTATTTGGGCAGTCGTGATAGTTATCTATCTTCTTTTTCAGGATTGTGACGACATTCTTATTTGCTGCTTCAACGACGCCATTTGTCTGAGGTCAGTATGGAGAAGAATGATGGTGTTAGTTTTTGTACTTGGCCAATAATTGTTCTATCTCCGCTTGGAAATGTGACGCATTATCGTTGATGATCTCACTTGGACATCCATATCGACATATAAGGTTGACTTGTATGAACTTAGCCACCTGTTTGGATGTTAGGGTGTTTAAGGAAGTTGCCTCGATCCACTTAGTAAAGTTATCAATGGCGACCAAAATGTAACAGTGACCTCCAGTTCTAGATTGGGTGATTTTCTATATGATGTCTATTCCCCATGTTGAGAATGTCCAAGGAGATGTCACTATGTAGAGTAAAGACGGTGGAACGTGCTGCACATTCCCAAAGATCTGACAGTTTTGGCAATGTAGCACGTATTTTTCACAGTCTGCTTCCATAGTTGTCCAGTAGTATCCCTGGCGCATTATTTTCTTTGCCATCATGGGCCCACTCATGTGAGGACCGTACTCTCCGTCAAGAACCTCCTTCATAACCTTCTTTGCTTTCGAATAATCGAGGCAAAGCAAGATGACAACTTGGGACGTTCTTTTAAATAATTCTCCCTGATTTAGGACATATTTTGATTCCAGAAGTCGTATAGCTTGGTACCACGGCCCTTCTTGATTTTCCTCATCTCGGGCCAGGTAGTGCACATAAGCTAGTTGTAAATGTCTTTCGGTACAAAATGGCATTTCAACCATATTATCAGGCATGTTGATCAATGATGCGAGTTTCGCAAGAGCGTCTGCAAACTGAGTTTCGCAAGATAAGGCGCAAGACTTTCAGTTTGGATTTTCCATGAACCGGTGATCTGATTGATTATCAGAGATTAATCACCGTGTACTCGTAGTCTCTTTATTCCTCAGCTCACTGCGTTTTGTAAACCGATGAGACAAGCTTCGTAGTCTGTGGCATTATTGGTCACCTCAAAGTCGAGTTTGACCGAAATTGGTGTGTGCTCGCCTTCAGGAGAAATGAGCAACACTCTTATTTTGTACCTTTTAAAGTTAGAAACCCCGTCAAAGTAGAGGTCCAGGACTCAGTATTGGTGTACAAAATGTCCTCATCTGAAAATGACCAAGTATCTATAACCTGTGTATCCTGGATTGGATTATCTGCAAAGAATTCGGCTACAGCTCGCCCTTTGATAACTTTTAGAAGCACGAACTTAAGATCGAATTCTGAAAGCATTAGTGTCCCGCGTGCTAAGCGACCATTGAGCACTGGTTTCTCAAATATATATTTGATTGGATCCATTTTTGAATACACGTTGACTGGGTAACTGAGCATGTAATGACGCAGTTTCTTGGTTGTCTACACAAGATCGAGGCAAGTCTTCTCTAAAGGTGTATACTTGATCTCATACTCTAAGAACTTCTTAATAAGGCAGTAGATAGCTCTTTCTTCTTTGGGCAAGCATGGCTTCCATGGCTTTGTCTGTAACCGTGAGGTATAGAGACATAGGTTGGTCTTTCTGGGTGGCATTAGAACTAGTGGCTTAACCAGAAAATCCTGTATCCTATCAAATGCCTTTTGAAAACCGTCATCCTGTACTGTGTTGGTTACTTTCTTTAACTTCTTGAATAATGGCTCACAAATCATGGCGAGTTTTGAGATAAACTGACTGATGTATTGCACCTTGCCTAGGAAACCCCTTACTTCTCTTTCTGTCTGTGGCTGAGGCATCTCAACTAGTGCCTTGATCTGGGATGGATCAATCTCTATTCCTCACTGGCTAACTATATAGCCTAGCTATTTGCCTGATGTGACTCCGAATGCACACTTGGGAGGATTGAGTCTCATGTTATATTTGCGAAGTCTAAGGAAGAATCACCATAAGTTAGCAATATGTTCTTTTCTATCTTTCGACTTGACAATCATGTCATCTACATACATCTATACCTCATTGTGCATCATGTCATGTAACAAAGTTGAAGTGGTTCGTTGGTAAGCGGCTCTAGCATTTATCAACAAGAATAGCATAATCATGTAACAATAGGTACCTCATGCTGTAATGAATGCGGTTTTGTGCATGTTTTCAGTGACCATTTTGATTTGATTATGCCCACCATATCCATCCATGAATGATAGTAGCACTTGATAAGCTTTATAATCAACCAACATGTCGATGTATGGCAGTGGGAAATCATCTTTCGGACTGGCTTTGTTTAGATATTTGAAATCAACACAAACACGGATTCGCCCATCTTTTTCGGGTACAAGGACTACATTAGCCACCCAATCAAAATACTCGAAAACTTTGATAAATCCGGCTTTGAATTGTTTGTCTATTTCTTCTTTGATTTTTAGAGCCCACTTTGATCTCATCCGTCGAAGTTTATGCTTCACCAGCTTATACCTTGGATTGATAAGGATTCAGTGCTCAGCAATGTCTCTGTCTATCCCTTGCATGTCTTTGTAAAACCAAGGAAAAACGTCTTTGAATTCATTGAGAAGTTCGATAAATACGCCTTTTCTGTTGGGTATCTTCTTTAGGGTCTAGGTCTATGCCCACGTTTATTGGTTCAGTGTTTTCTATAACAGGTGCCCCTTTTCCCTCCTCTAATAGTTGTTTTATTATGTAGGGAGGTAATTCGATTGTGTCTGGGTCAGGATCATCCTCAGTATCGTTATAAATGAAATTGCAACTATAAAAGCACGAGGAGTAAGCATAATCTAATTTATTCATATTAATGTTTGTGAAAAGCTGAAACAAAGATGCCATCTGATCGGTGATTAGAGGTGGTAAATGAAAAGTCGCTGGGACAAGCCTCTGGTTACTGTCACTAGAAGAAGCTAGGCTAGGAGATAAACTAGAAGGAAAGATAACAGGAGAAGACCCTTTGCCAACTTCCCTAGACTTAGACTTACACTTAGACTCTGACTCTGACTCAAACTCGTCATCTTCGGGTTCTTCTTTGAACATTTCGCCTTCATCTGTCGTCATTTAAAAGAGTCGGCCTTGGCCATCGGTCCATTTGATTGACTTTCTCTACCTTATCTGTACTTTGCTCGGATCTGCATCAATTATGAGTGTTGTTGGGTTGAAATGGTCATTCCGAAGTATCATGGTAATGATTTCATCTTGGCTTGCTCTTACAAAGCGGTCTTCTTCAAATAGGAAGCTAACAGCTCGAACATCAAAGCAAGGTGCTTCTGGAGTTTTTTCGACGTGATTTGTTTCTTGCGGTATGAAGTAGCAATCATGGAATATTTCGATCCCGACTTACCTCTTGCCTTCATAGATCCAAGGTTCAGGGAAACCGTGGAAAGGTTCATTTTCTGCCTCTTAAACAAAGTATCCATTTAGAGTATAGTTATATGGACACATTTGGACACCCTTGTTCATGAGATTGATGGACTGCATGAGCACTTCATACGCTTCCTTCTTTATAAGTCTGTAACCCAATCCAATGGCATGCCTAGTAAATACCCCTGATTCTTGAGAATATGGTTAACCACTAGATTGGAGTAATGAATAAAGTATAGGGGTGCAAGTTCACTTTCCATCACATTAACCACCTCGAATCTTCCTAACTCATTTATCGGTTCGGATATAACCTGATTATTTGACACGTTTTCGATCACGGCTTTGATTGGTGACAAAATAGTTGTGACTACCCGTCTGTAGATTGGTATCTTGATCTTTAGATATAGTGTCGACATCACAGCTTTAGAAGCATGAATCCATGGCCTCCCTAAGAGTATGTTAAATGATGCTTCTATGTCGACTATTTGAAAATCGAACATCCTCTCAACCGGTCCAGTGTCTATAGTGAGATTTGCTTGCCCCACTTGTTAGAGTAAGTGTCCTCAACAATGATGCGATCACGATGATTTAAATATAATCGTCAAAATCTCAGAACAGAATACACATGGGATGATTCTTTACTAAATGTCGACTGATCATCATTCATCAGTAATGATT
>JAOWBH010166628.1:0-19598 GCA_028566215.1 Silene coronaria
ATCTCTATTTTAGCAGGAGGTACTTGAAGAAAGGTGACAATGATGGGGGAATGCGGAGTTATTTTAAAAGTGGTGGAGCCAGTTAAGTCTTTTGTGTTCGACTCTGTAAGAGAATATGTGGGTTACATTGGGAGTTGTGAGGACAACCTTGATGTGCTTCGTAAAAGTCTTAGTGATGTGTGTAATAAGAAGGATGACATCAATAAGAAGGTGCTGCAGGGGAAAGATAAGCAGGAAGAGATTACTAGTGAAGCTGCAAGTTGGCTTCAAGATGTCCGTATGTTGGTGGAGGATGAAGAGTTAAAATCTGTTATGTATAAGGACATTGAGACAGCGAAATTTGTGGTGAAAATAATGAGGAAGAAGGATTTGAAGAGGCGTATAAGTAAGGAAAGTGAGATGCAGGAATTGGTGGTCAAAGTGATGAAGAAGCTGAAGGAAGAGATAGAGCATTATAAGGAGGAGGAGGAGGAAATGAGGAAAATAAGGGAAGTGGATTTTAAGCACGTGGCGGAAGTAGTGGTGGAAGTGATGAAAGATACTATTAGTGAGTTTAAGAAGCTTATGAAAGAGGACAAGAAGATGGCAGTAATAGCCATGAGAACGTTGAATGGTAGAGAGTTACGTAAGCTTACAACAGGCGATCAGGAGATGGAGGAGATCGTCAAAGAAGCTGGGAATACAAGTGATGAAGAACTATGGCCGAATAACGTGGATGAGGAATCTAATACTCTGCAGCCTCTTCTAGTTAAGATACCTGAGGTGGTCATGGGTAAGAATAGGGTAAAAGAAGCTGCTAAGAAGTTGTTTTCACCTTTAGCCAATCTGGTTTCACCTCTTGGGAAATTGATGGATGATGCTAGTTTCAAAAAAGCTGTACCTGAGGCTGAGGGTGTCAAGTTAGGGTTGGAAGTCATTGATGGACTTTTGATCAAGGGTCGCGGTTTGAACAAGGAAATGGACAACAATACGAAACACCAAAGAGGTTGTTGTTTTTGCTCTTTATTTTCACTCTGCAATGACTATCATCAGCGCTATCTAATTAGCAAATCTGCTGAATTAATGGCCAAACATATACAAGAAGAACTTATTACGAGTACTACATATCCTCGAGATCCAGTTACTTTGCGTATAAGAGCAGTAGATTTGAAACCCATTCCTACAAAATTTCTGAAGGGTTTGGATTCTAGGGCTCAACTTCTTGACCAAATTTTGGCGAAGTTGGTTGATAATCAGGTTAATTCAGTTGGTGTGTTTGGCATGGGTGGAACAGGTACTGCTTCTATATTTCTTTTACCTGTTTACCTTTTATGTTATTTTTTTGTTTGCTAAAAGAAATTGTTCCCTCCATTTTAATCAGTTGTTTACTTTTCTATTCTTTGTGAGGGGTATTTTGATCAGAGGTAAAGAAATAATTAGGAACGTTGGGAGTATCAGCCCTAGAGGCCTTTGAAACACTAGTTTCTCTGCTGCACTTCTTCCCTCAGTCTTATATACTTACAACAGAGTTACTTGTTCTCATTTGATTAATATCTTTCAATCGTTATATATAGGCAAGACTACATTGGCGAAAGAAGTCATCAAAAGAGTTAAAGATGCATATGTCATAAAAGTGATGGTGGAGGTTTCGGATTCCCCAGACTTCGTGCGCATTCAAGCTGCCATTGCTGAAGCAATTGATCTGCCTTTGAATGATGTCGACAATGTGGCTCAAAGGGCTATTAGAATATATAACAGACTAATCTCAGAAAAGGGGAAGAAAATTCTTATAATCTTGGACAATGTTTGGAAAAAGTTGGATTTAGATGAAATTGGTATTCCACACACGTGTAGCTTGTTGTTAACAACCAGAGATAGGGAGGTCTGCAGGGTGATGAATGTACGAGATGATAACATACTTGAGGTGGGTTTGATGAACACAAATGAAGCTAGAGAGCTCTTCAAGAGTCATAGCGGAAATCAAGCTGACATCAGAAAATATAAAAATGTGGTTGATAGGTTGTTGACAAAGTGTGGAGGCTTACCTCTCGCTATAGTAGCAACAGCTAATTCACTGAAGGATAAAGATTTGTCTAGTTGGGAAAAATTTGCAAACGACTTGGAAAAGCCTATTTCAAGTCAAATTAGTGGTGATTCGTTACATATATTCTCAATCTTGCACACGAGTTACCAGTTTATACAACCAGATGAAAAAAGGATATTCTTCTTACTTGCTTGTTTATCCCCTGTTGGTTCAAGTGCTTCAATTGAAAGCCTAATGAGATATGGCATGGGGTTAAACTTGTTTGAGCACATGAACAAACTTTCGGAAGCGATAGAGCTAGCGGTTACATGGGCTAATGAACTCATGCTATCGTCAATGTTACTAGAAGGTGATGTCAAAGGAGATGTCAAAATTCATGATATCGTGCGAGCCTTTGCAATTTCTTATGCCGCAAAAGGTATGTAGAGTAGTACAATATTAGACTTTCTTATTCTTCAAGAAAATAAGGAAATCGAATGTTTTTAAAAGTTTGTTAAATTTTGTGTGGTCTTTATTGATTTTATTTGAGGTGCAAAAAGTAACAGCCATGAAAAAAATTCTATTAACTAATATGCTTTTATTTGCAGGGGAAGAGCATAAATTCTTGGTAGAAGGCATTCCTCGTTGGTTGGGCGATGAGACTTTGAAAAAATACACTGCAATGTCATTGACGTCTAAGTATGATCATTCTCGTCTAAATGGAGTAGAGGCTTGTAAGCTTCAAATTCTGATTCTGAAAGGTGACCTATTGCTAAACTTTGATGACTTTTTCTTCAAGGGAATGGTAAATCTAGAGGTTTTAGCACTGTCACACATGAACTTTCAACCTAGTTTACCTGAATCAATGCAGAAATTAAAGAAGCTGAGAACGTTGTGCCTGGAGGGCTGTAAGTTGGGAAATATTGAACTAGTTGGGGAACTGGCAAATCTTCATGTTCTTAGTTTACGTGAATCATTTGTGGAAAACTTAACAAATGAAGTAGGAAATTTATGCAAACTTCGAGTACTGGATTTGAGTGAATGTACATCTAGTAAGGTGCCACTGATTCCCACTGGCATTTTGAGTAAACTCTCTACACTGGAAGGACTCTATATGTTTAATAACACACAGTCGGTTTTTGGAACAAAATCTGATCATGAAGAAGCAAATGCTACAGAGCTAAATAGGTTGCCTTATTTGAACGCACTTGAAATAAATGTAGCAGCAACAAAAGAACTGAAAGAACTTCCATTTGATAGTCAACTTGTCGAAAGTTTAGATAAATTCAAAATTTCTGTTGGGAAGAAGTCCGACATAACTTGTGGGACTCTCAAGCAATTTTGTTGTATCTTAAATCTCGGTCACATTGACAATGTGAGCGGATTTTTGAAAAAAAGTTGTCTCAAGGTGTTGCTAAGGAAGGTTGATTTCTTAAAGATGTCGTACATCAATAGTATTGAAGATCTTGTCCCACAGTTGGACCAAGGGGGGTTTAGAAGTCTCAGATCTCTTAGCCTTGAGGGCGGTGATATCAAGTGTATTGTCGATGGAAGCACGATGAATAACTTGATAACTTTTCCATGTCTCCAATCACTAGATCTTAAGGGCTCGAAAAGTTTAGAGACAGTGTGCAGTGGAGATTTTTTACTAGGAACATTTTCTAACCTTCAAAGTATTAAACTATCTTTTTTGGATGCATTACTCTATGGACTACCTCTTGTCCCACGTTACGTGGATGAGATATTCGTGTCTCATTGCCGTTTGTTCAAATTCATGTTCCTTGAGGATGAAGATGCTGCGGCTATTGAGCTGTCTTTTCTTAAAGTATTGGAACTCAGTTATGTTCCTTGTTTGCTAAGTTTGGTTGGACCAAAAAGGTTTTCTAATACCTATGACGCTTTGCAAGGGCCCAAATATTTCTTTGATACAAAGGTATGTTTGTTATCTCTTATCCTACAAGGCCACAATTAACAATGAAAATGAAAGGAGGTTTGAATTTTATGCACCTTTTGAAATGTTACAGATTGTATTACCATCCCTGGAGCTGTTTGTATTGCGAGGATGCCACAGTGTTGTTAAGTTGTGGAGCAATGAAATTTATGCACCTGGATTTCGGAATTTGAAGGATATTAAAATTTCCAAATGTGGAAAGTTGTCAAGTCTCGGATCACCTTCTTTGTTTTCTATCCTTCTACAACTTGAATCCTTGAGTATAAAAGAATGTAAGGAGATGCGTGAAATCATATATGTTGAAGATACAGAATCAGAAATTGGTGAACAAACTATCAGATTTCCCCAGTTGAAATACTTGGAGCTAGAAGACTTGAGCAATCTTGAGAGTTTTTACATGGGAGGATTCAAACTCGAGTTCCCGAAATTGAAAAAGTTGATATTGGACGTTCTTGGAAGCATGAAAACGTTTGCCAAGTTAGAAAATTCTTCAGCCTTATTCCATGAAAAGGTAAGCAGGACAAAATTGTCAACATTTACATATAATTAGCTAATAGGTATTTAACTAATCTTGTTTAGCCAACAAAATTGTTTTAAGTTTTCCATGTCTGGAGGAGATGCGAGTGATAAGTGTGAATGATGAAGTGATGGGACTATGGGATAAACAATCATTAAGTGTCACATCAAATCCTACACCTATGTTGAGACGATTGGCGCTTGGCAGCTTGGCAGCTCGGCAGGGTTGCGACAAGTCCCTTCAGAAGTATTGGAGAATCTCTCTTCCCTCACAATGGCACTTTTTGAGGACGACGATGTTGTTTTTTCGTCATCAGCTTTGGGTGAGACAGAAAGGTTTGTCTGGATATATTCGCAGCTGCCGAATTTGGAAGAGTTAAAAGTTGAGCGTAGCCACTCATTGAAAGAGTTGTTTGGAAAAGAGAACTCCAGTGTTACCGATGATGGCTTGACGTTGTTTTGTGAGCAGGTTAAAACATTAGAGTTCCGTTGGTTACCATCACTGAATCTCATACCTCTGCACCTCTTTAAGAGTATTGCTTCCCTCACTTTGTTTGAATTGAAGTGGAATTATTTAACATCGGCTCATGTCCTTGAGTATTCACTACTCCAACTTCAATTTCTTTCAATTGAAAAATGTGACAACATTGAAGCACTTGTGATCAATGTTGGTTCGCACATCAATCTCCCTAAGCTCAAGCAATTACGTTTACTGCGTCTAGAGTCTTTTATAGGCATTTCTTCCAGGCCGGAAAAGGAAGCTGCCTTACTTCTTCCATCACTGGAATCACTTCTAATTATGCACTGTAATAACCTGGAACACTTTTGGTCAGGCTTGATGGTAGCTCCCCAATTACAAGACGTGTCCCTGATCCAATGTGATAAACTGGAACAGTTTTTGGTAGGTAATATAGAAGATACAATTGAGTTGGCGTCTTTACAAGATCTGAGCGTTATAGGCTGCTCGAGTATCAAGTTCATTTCATCCAGCTCTCTAACAACACCCAAATTAAGAGAGATGAAACTATGGAGGTGTTACAGCTTACAGTGCTTTTTCTTAGGGAACCCGAATCATGATGGCAGTATACAATTGCCTTCTTTGGAGATTGTGGACATTGATAAATGTCCCAATCTCCACTCTTTCTCACTCACGCGTTTACTGGCACCCAAATTTACTCGAGTCAAATACGAGGGAGAGGAGTATTCACTGCTCCCATTCGACGACCTGAACCACTTCCTTCAGAGAATCAATACGATTAGTGACTCCAAAGTTAAAAGGAAGATTTACTGGTAAAACGAACCATATGGTGTGGCTCAAATTTGGTTGGGTTTTCCAGACATCATTAACTAGAGGGTTTATATCCAGAGAAGTGAAGATGCCGTCTTCGCAAAAGGTACGCTTTTGGTAATGAGGCAATGTTACAGTCCGTCTCTTCTGGAACTAACAGTGCCCATATTAATAGATGCCACAACAACCCATGGCAGGGAATCTAAATGGCAGTGGCAATCTAACAATACTGTAATCGGGGATTGTGATCATTTCAGAGAGCTCTAACCACTTCTTTTTCTCACTCAAATAGATAAATTTCTACGGAAAAGAGTATGATCACGGTGAGTAACTGACTTCTTGTTCATTTATTTTATGTATAAACTATCATGATGCCATCTATTTTGTTTTAGCACGGGGACATCTGACTTTGTTGTATTTACTAGGCACAAAGCGTTTATTTCGCAATCTTATGTTGGCTGACTGAGTACTAAAGGACTCATAAGACATTGCATTAAATTCACATCTCAATAGCTAAACACAAGTGAAAGGCTAGATCATGAATGGTTTAGTTGCTTATCTTTTAACTTTTAACAAAAATTAAGCTCCAGTTTTTTGCTTCGTCTGCGAATTTCTGTGAGACACTGGGTGATATGTACCAGCAGGGGCTGGTTGGGTAGTATTGTAGTAAGATGTTCGAGTATAGTTTGCAGGATACATGGCCTACGCTGTTTCAGTGTAGTTGCCATTGCCGTTGACACATTCAATGCGTTGATCATGTGTATATTTGTCGTTTAACAGTATGAATGTATGGTTAATGTGTGAGTCTCGTATGTGAGACCGTTCACTACAAGTTTTTGTACTCGTAGAAAACTCCCCGAACTTTTTCTACATAAAAACCAAATTCAACCACTGTATTTTTCAGCCTAGTTAGTCTGATGGAGTTTGACTTGTTCAGAATATGCTTGATGCAAAACGTAAGAAATGGCAACATACCGTGTGGCTTTAGACAGCCTTGCTACACATATCTGATCATGTTCAATGCTGTACAGTACATGTTTTTCTCTTACTGCCATAGCTTCACTTAACTGATCAAAGGATTGCTTTTTATAGGAAGTAGCATTGGAGGTGGAGGTGAAGGCTGTGTAAACGTTCGTGCTGATCAAGGAAGATAATACACAGGTTTCTGTAATGCACCGGTGCTATGTGACTGCGTTTCAAGGAAAAGTAGCTTAAATTGCTTGTGGTGGTTTTTAGCTATACTGCTATATTAAAGAGAAACCTTGCTTATTGTCTATATGGTTTAAGCATTTTGCTTTCGCGTTTGGCACTGCTTGTAAATTACTGGTAAATAAATAAAAAGTATTTGCTCATCAGAGTTTCAAGTGCAAGTTTTGATGCTATTAAGTATTAACCTCAGTTTGTCCTTGGACATTTAACAATTGACAGTAAATCTGGAAAAATATTTGCTATGATTTGTGATGGCATGGTCTCAAAAATCGTATGCTTTTCTATATTTGTACGGTTGTTTCTTGGCAAAAAGTGACCGAGCCTGTGTGACCGGGTCAGTGAATGAATCACTGTACTCCTATGATTCGCAGCATGAGTGAATGTGTTTTAGACAGGAGTTCCTTGACGCCAGACTGTGGAGTTCCTCAGATTCTCAGCTAAGCATTGTTTGAAGGTAACACTTCTTTCCTTTTCCCTTAACCTCTTAACTTAAAATCATAGCTTTTGTAGGAAATTGTTTCTAGAGTGTCTGCAGTCTGTGTCACATGACGGGTTTGATTAGTTTCTAGGTTGGTTACTGACTTCCCTGGGGAGGTGCTGAGTATGCAATTTCGAAGTTTGAAGCATAATCTATTGAATTTCTGCGGCTAAGCTCCCTACTTACCTACAGTTATCTTTTGATGCCTATTGTTCATTTTTTTTGTCACTATTGAATTATATAATTGGAGGATGAGATAAAATATTTGCAATTTTTGATTTAAAAATTGACATTGACCCAATTTTATGTAGATTATTCTTATCATATTTCATTGCTGGATCTCTGTGGGACTTCGTCAAAGAGATCTATATTTTATTCAGAAGTGTTGCTCAAATATATGATCAAAACATGAGCATCAGCTGGTGAACGCAAGGAGAGGCAACGCATCGAACCAGATCACAAGGATCAAATTCCATCCTTAACAGTTAACACAGCCAATTCTGAGAACCGTCCTGTAACTGTAAGTCTACCTTACTCAATCCTTCTCAATTTGTACTCTCCTGTAACGGAGTTAAGATTGAGGCTTGAGGTTAAAACTGTGTAACTGTGACAATTCACTTAGTTGTTGTATCACATATTCGATACGCATTGTGTCCAATATTACACTCCGACACTTCTCATTATAGACCAAAAAATTGAAAACTATTTGAAGTAAATATTTGTTCCTAGTTAGTTGAATATATTTTAGGAATAGTTTATCTTGTACTCCGTATTATTGGATATGGTACGACGTACATCTTATACATATTGAATGAAAGTCAGTCACCCACTCACCCCATTCAAGGGATTACAATATCTTACATGGTATCAGACTAGGCTACCCACTAAACAGCAAACTCCCATACCATAGCTTCCCTTTTCTCGATAAGCACACCAGCAGCCACCCTAGCGGCTGTTTTTTCCTAAACTAAGTCTTACCATGGTTTTCACCAGAACCACCCATTCTCACCACAAATGTCAACCATGGCTTTTCCTAAACTAAGTTGAATCCAAATTAAGGTTACTTTCATAATTACATCGGCTATTAATGTTTTGTCATCAAATAAATTTATTAAGTAAAATTTACGAAGAATTTTTTCCCATTACTTTTAAATATAGGATTTTGATAATTTAATCATATCCGTGACTCAAAGGTGTTAGTTAAAACGTTTATTAACATTACAGGAGTATTAGTTTTACATATTTATGATAACTATTTACTCTATATCTATATTAATATTTTAATGATATTTGTGACTTTTAAATCTTAAATTTGAAATAAAAACTTAATGTTACAGAACAATCTCAACTAAAAATTAAAGTTCATGGGTAAGTCTAATAATTAGTTCTTATACCTTAATACATCCTCTCACATATGAGAATAGGTGTCCACCAAGATTGGAACTTGGTACCTCGGCTCTTGAAGGTCTGATACCATGTTAACCAATAATTGATTCATACCTTAATATTAACACTATCTTTTTATTTTATTTTGCTTTATATATGTTTAGTATATTTTTGTTTTCATTTTCTTGATTCCAGGTCGGGTGGGCTTTGACCTTTACGTCTACATGAGTGAGTGAGTGAGTGACTGAGCATTATTACGATCTATCATAGGGGGAGAAAGTAGTGAAGTCATGCGAAAGGGGGGCTAGAAAAAATGTTTCTTTTTTTAAGATCATTTTCATTAATAGGTGCGAGTATTAATTAAAATTTTACCAAAATCTTATCAGTTTAGTTTACTTTTTCTCTACAGATGGAGACTACATTTGATATACAATGGTATTGATTAAGAATGGTGAAATAGTTAAAGGCGTAGAAAAGACAAGTGATTAAAGAAGGTACGATTATACAAAGGAAATTGTAGTTAATTAATGGGAGTACGACATCTTTAAGACTTTTCAATTGCGGAATTTTCAAACCGTGATTATTAAACATTATCACCAATTAACTCTTCATTTATTTTATATTGGGTTTAAAAATTCTGAGTAAACACACAGAAGTGACAATGATGTTTAGAAGTTGATGAAATGTCTAATATAATACGTTGTACGATCTAATAATTGGCAGTATGTATGTGATGAATAATAATAAAATAATCCTATAATAATTAACCAAAGTAGGTGGCAATCTATTTGCCTATAGTGTTAATTATGGTTTAGTCAATGTTGAGCAAACTATTATGTGCTGTGCAGATTATTATTGTATATATGCTGCACATGTTTCCAGCAACAAATAGACTGCATATGTGTCAAGTAACAAATCTTATAAATAAATACTCTCTATGTCCCAATCATTTGTTTACCTGATTAAAATATTCGGCCCAATCATTTCTTTGTGAGGAATATTTTAATCAAAGGTTAAAAAAATGATTGGGACAGAGGGAGCAGACTGCAATTTTTAATCTAAGTAGACAACAATTTTAAAGGCACTATTATAAATAAACCATAGGTGCAAGGACTTCAAAACCCATTACTTTTGTTTACTCTTCTTTGTTTCTTCATCTTTAAAAGTATGTATTTTGCTTTTAATCAGCCACGGTTGTTATTTGCTTGATGTTTTGTGACAATATCTCTATTTAATTTGTTGGTTTGTCTGTTTTCTTAGGAGGCGAGACTTGAAGAATTGTGGGAATGGCGGGAGAATGTGGAGTTATTTTGAAGGTGGTGGAGCCGATTAGGTCCTTTGTGTTTGATGCTGTCAGTGAGTATGTGGGTTACATTGGGAGCTGTGAGGACAATCTTGTTGCACTTCGTAAAAGTCTTAGTGAGGTGTGTGATAAGAAGGACGACATCAAGAAGAAGGTGAAGGAGGGGAATGATAAGATGGAAGAGATTACTAGAGAAGCTGCGAGTTGGCTTAAAGATGTTCGGATATTGACGGGAGATGAAGAGTTGATAGGAATTATGTATAAGGACATTGAGACAGCGAAATTTGTGGTGAAAATGATGGGGAAAAGGGATGTAAAGAGGCGTATTAATGAGGAAAGTGAGATGCAGGAATTGGTGGTCAAAGTGATGAAGAAGCTTAAGGAAGAGATGGACAAGTCTGAGGATGAGAGAAGGAAGATAGTAGAAGCAGATTATAAGGAGGTGGCTGAAGTTGTGGTGGAAGTCATGAAAGATACCATCGACGAGTTTAAGAAGCTTATAAAGGAGGACAAGAACATGGCGGTAATAGCCACCCGAACCTTAAAGGATAAAGATTTAGATAAGCTTATAAAAGGCGATCAGGAGATGGAAGAGATTGTTAGAGAAGCAGGGAATACAAGTGATGAAGAATTCTGTCAGAATCACGAGGATGAGGAATCTAATGCTCTGCTCATTAAGACATCCGTTGTGGGTGCCGATAAAGAAAGAGTAAAAGAAGCTGCGAAAAAATTGTTTACACCTTTGGCCAATCTGGTAACACCTCTTGGAAAATTGATGGATGATGCTAATTTCAAGAAGGCGGTACCTGAGGCCGAGGGTGTCAAGTTAGGGTTGGAAGTCATTGATGGACTATTGATCAAGGGCCGCGGGTTAAAGAAAGAGAAAAACGACAATGCTAAACAACACCGGGTCTGTTGCTGCTCTTCACTCTCACTTTGCAATGACTTTCATGGCCGTTATCTACTTAGCAGAGCTGCTGAATTTATGGCCAAACACATACAAGACGAATTCATTAGTAAATGCCCACGAGATCCAGTTACTTTACGTATAAGAACAGTAGATTTGAAACTCATTCCTACGCAATTCCTTAAGGGTTTGGATTCTAGGACCAAAATCTTGCACCAAATTTTGGAAAGCCTGAATGACGACCAAGTTCAGGCTGTTGGTGTTTTTGGCATGGGTGGGACAGGTATTTCTCTCTTTTCATTGCCTCATGTTTTTTTTTTTGAGGGAAATTGCATCTTTTATGTTGCTTCCTTACGTTTTTCTGTTTGTTTCCTTTGATTGTTGCTCTTAATTCGTTCAGTTGACTGTTTGATTCGTTGTTCTTATCAAGTCTTGACCATATCAATTATCAAAATGCCCCTATCTTAGAGAAACTCACAAGTGTCAAGAGGACACTGCCTTGACACTAATATTTATAGTTAGGTATCTTATCAGTTATCACCAAATCAAATATAGTAGCTTACACATATGTGTTTTTTTTGTTATTTGAAACATACTCGTAATTTTTAGATAACTAACATACTTGTACATCAGTAGTGTACTTATCTATAGAATATTTTGGTTTTCAGAATTTGCAGTTTTAATCGTAAAGCAAAAACAATTATGGAGTATTAAAATATTAATTTGCCAATTTTTACATTGCTTTTTCTTTTTCTTGGGATATAGGGTGATAAAATGGCCAAAGAACACACTCTATTCACCTCATTTGCTCACTAAAAGATAGGAGCAAAGCTAATAGTGAGATTGATGGCAATAGAAGGGAACACCATCAAAAGTACCATGTTTAGTTTTTTTTTTTCTTAAAAGATTACTACACATAAATCCCGCTGGTGGGTACCATATAATAAAGACCCATCGGCAAGGCAACAAAATTTAGGTTTAGGGCTCAAGAACCGAAAGACTAATACAATGATAGATTTTAATGAGATTGTATTATTGATAATATCTGTGTTGCATTACATAGATATATGGTAAGGTACCGTTTTTAATGCCCTAATGTAAACTCAATCTCTTAATAGGAATGGTATCTTCCGATGGTGTGGGTAAGCTTTGTGGTGGTCTGGGAGGCGTGAAAGAGGGAAGATGTGCGAGGGTGAAATGGGTAGGTAGAAGAATTCATGGTTCTAGGTGGTGGGGACGGTAGTTTGGGTGGTGAGCGCAGTGAGGTACGGAGACACCATTCTGGATGGACCGCATTTGTACTACATACGATTTAGGACATAACTAAATCCTCCAAATTAAAAGTACATATGTTAAGGTAATAATGATTTCTCATGACAAGAGGTGTTTATTAGTAGGAAAACAAATTAGGATAATAGTGAAATTAGACCTCTGAAATAGTGAAACGAGGGAAAAATAAAAGGTATTTCTAAACAGTCAAATAGTAAAAAATGGAAGGTTTTTGACATACAAAGAGGATATATATATACGGGTATTGAAGAGTCACTAAAATTCTTGTCTCGAAATGGACAAATTGAGTAATTAACCCAAGCTTGATTTCCAGGAATTGACCTTTGTCTATAAAGTCTTCGAAATAACTTTTTGGTGGGATTTGAATAATAACACAATTTGATGGGTGTAGAACCTATGAACTTTAGAAAAAATTTAAAACAATTTTTTCGTTTGACATCACCCCTAGTTTTACTACTTGCATGCTGATTGAAATCAGTTTTCATTTTTTAATATTACTCTTCAATAAAATTTAACATTTTTTTTTCCGTTTGTTTCTTTCATTACCCTTCTTCTTTGACACACGAATCCTAGTTTTACTACTTTACATGTTACTTTATTTAAAATTGAAAAATGCAATCTTGTACAAATTTGTATCTCGAAAATACTACTCCCTCCGTCTCGGTCATTTGTTATCTTTGATTTTGGCACAAAGACTAAGGAAAGAGGAGGGGACTAATTACAATTATTTGATGACAAGTGGATCAAATTGAGTGTAGAGGACCAAATTATTCATCAAAAGCATTCTAAAAAAAGATAGGTAAACAATTGACTGAGACACCCCAAAATGCAATAGGTAAACAAATGACGGGGACGGAGGGAGTAATTTATATACGAAAAGTAGTGCGCCTCACGGTAAAGAAGCGTGCGCCTTTACCTTGCCGCTTGTGCCTCATCACATTAGGTACTAATCGACTCACTCCTTCTAAAACTATGTTACTCAAGGACACTAAGAACAAACTAATGAAACATCCCCAGAGATTTTAAACCAATGTATTATGACAGATGATGTGTTTATGATTAGCCAGTATAACGAGTAGAATATACGAGTGATATTTGAAACCAATGTATTATCAATTCATCAGGGACTTGTTTTCATTTAAAAACTATCTTCCAAATACTATGAACAGGCAAAACTACATTGGCGAAAGAAGTCATCAAGAGAGTGAAAGATGCATTTGCCATAAAAGTGATGGTGGAAGTGTCGGATGCCCCAGACATAGTGCGCATTCAAGCCACTATTGCTGAATCGATTGATCTGCCTCTGCATGATGTTGACAATATTGCTCAAAGGGCTGTTAGATTATATAACAGACTAATTTCGGAAAAAGAGAAGAAAGTACTTGTAGTTCTGGACAATCTTTGGAAAAAGTTGGATTTAGATGAAATTGGGATTCCACGCACATGTAAGCTTTTGTTAACAACCAGAGATCGAGAGGTTTGCAGACTCATGGATGTACAAGATGTTGACATACTTGAGGTGGGTATAATGAATACAAATGAAGCAAGAGAGTTGTTCAAGAGTCAGACCGGAAATCAAGTTGACGTTAGAGAATATAAAAATGTGGTTGAAAGATTGTTGAGGAAATGTGGAGGCTTACCTCTAGCTATTGTAGCAGTAGCAAATTCGCTAAAGGATAAAGATTTGTCTAGTTGGGAAAAATATGCAGATGACCTGGAAAAGCCTATATCAAGTCAAGTTAGTGGCGATTATGGTCATACCTTCTCAATCTTGAACACGAGTTACAAATTTTTACAACCTGATGGAAAAAGAATATTCTTCTTACTTGCTTCTTTATCTCCTCTTGGTTCAAGTGCATCAATTGAAAGCCTTGTGAGATATGGTATAGGGTTAAACTTGTTTGAGCATGTGAACAAACTTTCTGAAGCCATGGAACAAGCGGTTACTTGGGCTAATGAACTCATATTATCGTCAATGTTACTGGAAGATGATGTTAAAGGGTATGTTAAGATTCATGATATTGTGCGACACTTTGCGATTTCATATGCCGCAACAGGTATATATGTTAAATAACGTCAAACTTTCTATTTCCTCACAAAAATAGGGCAATTTTTTTTTTCTACTACTCCGTATTTGTTAATCTTTGTGTGGTTTTTATTAACTTTTTAATTATAAACACTCGTATATATTTGTGACGACGTATGTAAATCCTTGAAAGGCACTGCAAACGAAAAATATCAAGATAATTGTTTTTCTTTCACTTGTAGAGGAGGAGCACAAGTTCTTGGTTGAAGGCATTCCTCGTTGGCTTGATGATAGGACATTGAAAAGGTACACTGCCATGTCCTTAACATCTAAGAATGATTATTATCGTCTTAGGGGAGTCGAAGCTTGTAAGCTTCAAATTCTGATACTGAAAGGTGACCTGTCTTCGGACATTGATGACGCTTTCTTCAATGGAATGGTAAACCTAGAGGTGTTAGTTTTGTCAAACATGAACTTTCAATTAAGTTTACCAGACTCAATGCGGAAATTAAAGGAGCTGAGAACTTTGTGCATGGAGAATTGTAAATTGGGAAATATTGAACTAGTTGGTGAGCTGGTAAATCTTCTTGTTCTTAGTTTACACAATTCATTTGTGGAAAACTTGCCTAATGAAATTGGGAACTTAGGCAAACTCCGGTTACTGGATTTGAGCGAATGCACATCTAGTAAGTTACCATTAATCCCCCCCGGTGTCTTAAGTAAACTCACTAGTTTAGAAGGACTCTACATGTACAATAGCAGGCAGTCTGTTTTTGAGACGGGATCTGATTGTGAAGAAGTAAACGCTAATGAGGTTACTAGGTTGCCTTTCTTGAATGCATTTGAAATAAAATTAGCAGAAGCAGAAGAACTGCCAATTGATGGCCAATGTATCAAAAGTTTAGATAAATTCAGGATCTCTATTGGACGTTTTCTGAATGCAAGTGGTGAGATTCTCCCGGAATTTGATTGTATCTTAAACCTCCATGGCATTGAATATTCGGCCCAGTTCTTGGTAAATAGCTATTTGAAGTTATTGCTAAAGAAGGCTGATTACTTATTTATCTCGGAGATATTCAATTTTGAAAATCTTGTCCCACAATTGGACCATGAGGGGTTTAGAAGTCTCAGGTCTCTAAGCCTTTATGGATGCACTCGAGGTCCTGTGGATATTAAATGTATTGTCGATGGAGGAACAATGAATAATGCGATTGCTTTTCCATGTCTTCAATCACTAAATCTTTTGAATTTGGATAGTTTAGAGTGGGTGTGTAATGGAGATCTTGCACCTGGAACATTTTCTAAACTACAAACTGTTAAACTACTTTCATTGAGAAAACTACTCTATGGACTACCTCTTGCTCCACGTAACGTGACTGAAATATCTGTGGATTATTGCCAAGTGCTCAAGTTCATGTTCATTGAGGATGAGGAAGTACTAGCTATTGAGCTGCCTTTTCTAAAAATATTGAAATTTAAAGATGCTACCAGTTTGTTAAGTTTGGTTGGACCAAAAACGTTTCTGAAGACCTGCGACGCTTTGCAGCAGCCCCAATTTTTTTTTGATGGAAAGGTATGTTTGTTTTCTCGCACACATCTTACAATTATGGATTTCTTGTCATTACAATTTGAATTCACGGTGCATGTTATGCATCCTTCGAAATGTTGCAGATTGTATTACCATCCCTAGAGCTGTTCGTATTGAGTGGCTGCAACAACGTTGTTAAGTTGTGGAGCAAGGAAATCACTACACCAGGATTTCAGAATTTGAAGAATATAGAAATTGCCAAATGTGAAAAATTATCAGGTGTCGGCTCACCCTCTATATTTTCTATCCTTGTACAACTTGAAACCTTAAGTATAAAAAAATGCAACGAGATGCGTGAAGTCATATTTTTTGAAGAGTCAGAAATAAGTGAAGAAATAATAAGATTTCCCCAGCTGAAGTGTTTGGAGCTAGGTGACTTACTGACACTTGAGAGTTTCTGTGGAGGAGGATTGGAACTTGAGTTTCCGAAATTAAAAAAGTTGATTCTAGACGAGGTTCAGAGCATGAAAAGGTTTGCCAAGTTAGAAAATTCTTCGGCCTTATTCCATAAAATGGTAAGCAGATAATTGTCAGCCTTTTTTATATTATAAATAGGTATTGAATTAACCTTGTTTAGCTAACAAACATTTTTTTTATGTAGATTGATTTTCCATGTCTGGAAGAGCTACGAGTGATAAATGTGAGCGATGAAGTGATGGGACTATGGGATAAGCAACCATCAACGATCAAGTTAAATCCTGCTCCTATGTTAAGACAACTAGCATTGGGCAGCTCATCTGGGTTGCGACAGATCCCGTGCGAAGTTTTGAAGAATCTCTCTTCCCTCACACTCTGTGATTTTCAAGACGACCGTGTTGTATTTTCATCAACAGATTTAGGTGACGGTGGGTTTGTCTGGATATGTTCACAACTGCCAAATTTGGAAGGGTTAAAGGTTGAGGGTAGTGAGTCATTGGAGGAGTTGTTCGAAAAAGAGGACAGCAGTTCTGTTGATGATGCCTTGACATTGTTCTGTGGGCAGGTCAAAACATTGGTGTTGAATAGTTTGCCATCACTGAATCTCGTACCTCTGCATCTCTTTAAGAGTATTGCTTCCCTCACTTTGTTTGGATTGTGTTGGGATTATTTAGTTTCAGCTCACGTCCTCGAGGATTCACTACACCAACTTCAGTTTCTTTCAATAGAGCGTTGCTATGACATGGAAGCACTTGTGATTGATGTTGGTTCACATATCAAGCTCCCTAGCCTCAAGCAATTACGTTTTCTGCGTTTGGAGTCTTTTATCGGCATTTCTTCCACGCAGAAAAAGGAAGCTGCCTTACTTCTTCCATCACTAGAATCACTTGAAATTGAGCTCTGTGGTAAACTAGAATACTTCTGGCCAGGCACAATTGTAGCTCCTAGATTACGAGACGTGTCCCTGAACAACTGTTATAACCTGCAACAGTTTTTGGTAGGTGATCGAGAGGATGTGATCGAGCTGCCATCTTTGGAAAAGGTGAGCTTTGGGTACTGCTATATGATCAAGTCCATTTCATCAGGCTCTCTAATAGCACCCAAATTGAGAGAAGTGCAGCTATCACGATGCGACAACATGCAGTGCTTTTTTGCAGAAAACCCAAATCATGACAGTGAAATACAGTTGCCTTCTTTGGAGATTGTGGACATTGATGAATGTCCTAATCTCCACTTATTCTCAGTAAGGCGTTTATTGGCACCTAAATTAATTCAAATCAAATACGACGGAAACGAGTACTCAATGCTGCCATATGACGACTTGAACCACTTCCTAGAGAAAAACAATGTTAAATCAATGGTGAACGATGATGGTTAGTAGCTGAATCTCATGTTTAGCAAGATTGTCCGACTTTTTGTTCAGTTTTCTCGATTTTAGTTTGCTGTTTTTGTGCTTAATCTTTCAGTTTGACTGTGTCTCAGTTGATGATGAAGATGATACCGATCTTGATGATGAAGATAATGAGGATCTTGATGAAGATGATGGAGATTTTTGACAGCTCTAGCCTCACCTTGATTATCATTTCGCTTCTCTCTGGACAAGCACAGCACCTTGTGTGGATACGTATCTGTCGATACTTGTATTTATGGAAACCCCGATAAACACCCAAGGATGATAGATAGGAGAAAATGTAATATCAAATGGACACCATCAACTAATGGGATTTGACATAGATGCGAATTATGGATTTGATTGATTTTAATTGAATTAAATGAATTTATTTATTTTCAAATTAATTTAAAAGGTTTTCGATGAATGACTTTTATGACTAATTGATTTTAAAATAAATATTTTTTATTGGATTTTGAGGAATTGTTGTCTTGAATATCATTTAAAATTGTCATTTGTTTACGTTTCATTTTGAATTAAATTTTAAATAGAATAAAACACAATTTTTTTGAATTAATTTCTAGAACTTGATTTGAAAAATTGATTTCAAGTGTTCTTTTGATTATCGTTTTAGCTGAATTTGATTTTTTAACTCGATTCTTAAGATGGTTTTTCAACCCGTTTTATATGCGTTTTTGAGCTCAATTTGCGATGCGGTTTACTAACCATAAAAACGGTCACTTATGACCCGTTTTGGTCATTTACTTTTAACACAAACACCCATGAAAGTGGAGGAGATCATTTCTTGTTATTCTAATTAGGTGACTAGTAAGACTGATATGAACATGGATGACCAAATTACCCATCAAAATTATTCCGAAAATAGAAAAGTAAATAAATTACCAGACGGAGGAAGTAGTATAATGTAAATAGTAATTCTATTACAATAATTGTGGTTATTATGCTATTTTTGAGTGGTTTGGATTCTCTCCATTTGCTTAAATACAACTCACCGTGTTGTATTTAACATTTCCCTTCTATTAAAGGGTCCGGATCAAATTTTATGATGATCCATTGGTTATAATCGTTTTATAAAAATAATATTTTGATAAATGAAAAGAGAAAATATATTAAAATATTAGTGTATTAGAGATGAAATGGAGAGAAAGTAATGGAGAAGATTCAAGTCCATTTTTGAGTATTTGATAGTACCTTTTATCATTTCCATGAAGTAGTTAGTACTTGTACTTTGTAGGCCCGACAAAATTGATTTGGCCAAATGACCCAACCCGTACCCAACTCGACACCTGAACTCAAGACCCGAACTTGACCAAAACCCAAATTAACTCAACGTGATGTTTATTGCTACACACGGATTTTTATCCATACCTAGAGGTGGCAATCGGGTCAATCGGGTCGGTTATGGGTCGGGCATATCGGGTTTGGATTGCGTCGGGTCAGTGACGAGTTCGGGTCGGTTCGGTTCATGTCGGGTCATCTTCGAGTTGGGTCATCTTCGGGTCGGGTGATCAGCGGGTGGTAAGTCGGGTCGTGTCGTTAGCGGGTTAGTATCGGGTCAGGTTATCAGCATATATTTTCTCTCATGTATTTAGTTTTAGATGAGTAATTTTATGTTTAAACGTGTAAGTGTATTAATTGTAGTTTTAAGTGAAACAAATTAAGATTAATGTCAATTTGATCTTATTTACACTATTATTAAGCTAGTTCATTATCGGGTCATCTATCGGGTTGAATCAATATCGGGTCACGGGTCGGGTCGGTTCAGTTCAGGCTCGGGTTGGAAAAAATAAGGATGTTATCGGTTAGCGGGTCGGGTTGGGTCGGGT
>JAOWBH010166629.1:0-10895 GCA_028566215.1 Silene coronaria
GTGCTATTGGCTGCTTTGCCTATCTATTCTACTATCTATTCTACTATGGCCGGCTTGGAGACATCACAAGAAGACCATCATCTCTATCCCGGTACGATCATAGCTTAATTCATGTAAACTGCTATTTTTGTTTTCTGACTAAAAAATTGAGAAAATATATAAATTGAAATCATTGGCTTTGTCGTATAAAAAATGTATTTTTTATTAAAATACATTTCAGCGCGTTACTCAGTTCTAACTATTTTTTTCTCGGTGCAAAGTAAAATGATGCAAAATGTGAATAATTAATGAGGTACCGGTTTAATACAAGTAATATACTAAAAGATAAAAAAACTCTATAAACCGTGCAATATTGCTCGGGGTCTAAACTAGTTTATAACTAAAACAAATACTCTATCCTCTCAAATACTTTTATGGTTGGGTAACAAAGAGTGAGACATCACCAGGTGTAATAAAAAGACCACTCATACCCCGGCTTTGTTCCTTATCCTAAATATTTGTGCCAAACCCCAATGGACCAAAATTGGAAAAAAAAAATGGAGGAAGTAGTAAACATTTTGAAGTCGAAATGGCTCCAAGCTACATTTATGATATTGTCTCAAAAAAGATAAAAGAATTTTGTGAATGATATGCTCCAATACTACTAAGTGGTCCAATATTTCAACAGAATAATTAGAGTTTGTTAGGTATACTAAATATTTCTTTTTCTTACATTTGTACAGCGCATTAATCTTAATAGAAAAGAAACCATTTTAGTATTTTTTGTTTTCTCAACAAACTCATTTTTGAAAAGAAAAAAGGAGGTGAGAATCAAGCAACCATCAAAGTAATATGAAGTACAAATTTAAAGATAGTCATCTTTAATTCACTTGAAAAAACTATATATTTTATTTTAATTCAGTTCCAAATTCCAATCATTTTGGTTGACCTCTCCAACTTTTATTAATATTAAACACTAATTTAAAATATATTGGGCATGTAGCCTGGAACCAAAACTAGTTATCTAACATTTCCTTGCAACAAATTTTCCCAAATTTATCATCAAATCAATTGAATTCATGGCTCCTATATTAATACTGCTGATTTGGTCAATCCAAAAAAAAAAAAAAACATATCAGTCAATGGAGTCCCGCTTTCTCTCATGGCGAGAACAAGTATGGTTTTGAGCTCTACCATCACCTGCTTTAGGTCACGCTAATAACCAGAAATGGCAATTTCTTGGTCAAATGAGTACCATGTTGGCTTCTAAATCCTACAGTAGAGGTAATCACATACTTTGCTTTATGATACTTCTTGTAAGGCATTATAGGATTAATATGAAGGAAAGATATGGTCATGCTGATAGTTTGTTTATAGTAGACTTGATAGAGTTCTGGATAATGAGGAGTGGATAACTTTATTTCCTGATTGTGTTGCCCACTTTTTACCAGAGAGGCTATTTGACCATTGTCCCTGCCGAATTTCTTTTCAGAAAGATGAGACTAAAAGGAAATCCCTTTTTAAGTACTTTAATATGTGGAAAATGGCTCGAGAGTATGAGGAAGTTTTGAAGAAAGGTTGGGATTTGAATGTTAGTGGTACCCCTATGTTCAGACTGGTTAAGAAGCTGAAAAACTTTAAACAAGGCTTACTACACCTTAACAGGGATCAATTTCATGATATAGAGAACTTCACCCAGGTTGGAGAGATTTCTTTGAAAAATTTTCAGGACATGCTGGTAGCTGACCCCCTGAATAGTGAGCTTTGTGAGGCTGAAGCTAGCTGTGCAAAAGAGCTGAGTATTCTTAAGCAAGCTAGGGAGCAGTATCTGTTTCAGAAATCTAAGGAGAAGTGGATGACAAGACTGCTTTCTTTCATGCCAGTATCAAGAAAAGAAGGGTGAGGAATAAGGTTTATCAAGTTAAAGACAGAGAGGGCCTTATCTGTAACACAAAGACTGCCATTAACAACGCTTTTGAGGAGTTCTACATTAGTTTGTTGGGAACTTCTACAGAGATTAGCCCTGTTAATGTTGGAGTGATCAGGGCTGGAAGGTGTATTTCTGAGTAGCAAATAGCTATTTTAAATGCTCCTGTGACAGATGAAGAGATAAAGATTGCAATGTTCTCGATCCCTGGAACCAAATGACCTGGACCAGATGGATACAGTAGTCAGTTTTTCAAAGATGCTTGGCATATAGTTGGACAGGAGGTGAGGAGGTGATTGAGGCTGTGAGGAATGCTTTTCAATCTAGAAAGCTTCTGAAGCAATGTAATAACACTGTTCTAACTTTGGTGCCAAAGGTTGAGGTCCCTGAAAACAGTGATGCAGTACAGGCCAATTGCCTGCTGTAATACTGTTTATAAATGTTGAAACGGTACTATGAAATAGACTAAGTATCATTCTGCCAGAGATCATCAGCCCCTCATAGAGTGCTTTTGTAACAGGAAGAGATATAGTAGGCAATATCCTTAAAAGCTAGAACCTAATTAAGATGTATAAGAGGAAAGCCTGCTCTCCTAGAGTTATGATAAAGATTGATCTCCAAAATGCTTATGACTCAGCGGAGTGGTGTTTTCTTCCGCAAATGTTGAATGCTCTGAAGTTTCCTGATAATATCACTGAGCTTAGTATGCAATGTGTTACCATCCCCATCCTATTCTATCTCTCTGAATGGGGATGTCTTTGCTTTCATCAAAGGGAAGAGGGGATTGAGAAAAGGTGATCCTTTGTTCCCTCTTTTGTTTACTATTTGCCTTGAGTATTTAAGTAGAATACTGGAGATTGTTCAGAAAAGGGCTGGGTGTAGGTTCCATCCATTGTGTAAGAGGATCAATTTAAGCCACCTTTGTGTTGCTGATGACTTAGTGATGTTCTGTAGAGGTGATCAGGCCTCTATTATTTTGCTAAGGGCCTTTGACTCTTTGCGACCTTCTCTGTTTCTTCTGGTTTAAGCATGAACAGAGGCAAGTCAAATATTTAGAGCAATGGTGTGGAGGAGGCTGTAATGCAGGACATGAAGAGGTTATCTGGTATGAAAAGAGGACAGATTCCTTTTAAGTGCCTTGGGGTTAACATTTCCCCAAAAAAGCCGAGTGTTGATGATTGACCATGTTTGGTGGAGAGAGAGGTCATGAGAATTAAAGGTTTGTGGTCTAGGAAACTATCATATTCAGGGAGACTGGTACTCATAAGGGCTATTGGGCTAGAATTTTTATTCTTCCAAAAATCGTCTTGAATAAGATTAGAGCATTGTGTGGGGATTTTCTATGGCATGTTACTGAGGCTAGTAATAGTCCAGCTTCGGACTCTTGGGAGAATATTTGTAAACCAAAAAGAAAAGGGGGGTTAGGTCTGCAAAATCTGCATTGGTGGAATCTAGCTTCTGTTGCTAAATATGTTGCTAAAAATGCCTGGTGGATTGAAATGAAGGCTGATCACCTATGGGTAAGGTGGGCACATGCTATTTATATAAAGAATAGATGTTGGAAGGATTATGAACCAGGTCAAGGTTCAAGTTGGGCGTGGAAGAAAATTTGCTGGGCAAAGAATCAGATTAAACAGTTTATGTTTGATGAGCAGCAGAGGGCTACTAATGGCAGTTACACAATTAAACTGGGATATAGTTGGTTAACTGATGAAGGAAATGATGTTAGCTGGTATCCTTGGATGGAAAACAAGCTGATTATTCCTAGATAGGCTTTTATTGTTTGGCTGATTGCTCACAAGAAGCTGCTGACTCAAGATAGATTGCTTAGAATGAATATTATCCAACATAATAGCTGTTTCTTATGTGCTGATGCTGCTGAAAGTCTTGATCATTTATTTTTACAGTGCCAGTTCTGTAGGAGATGCAAGAACAAGTTCTGTGAGTGATTCAGGAATTGAGGTATACCCTGCCTGACCAGGATGTTATTACTTGGTGTGTGGGGATGAGATTGAGGTCTCCTTCAGTGGTTGTTACACAGATAGTTGTTGTTTGCCTGGCTAGCCTAATGTATCAAATATGGCTATGCAGAAATCGATGTAGAGTTGATTGTGTGGTACCTGTTCCAGAATTGGTGGTGCGAAAGTGCATAAATGAAGTGAGTATGAGGATTAGAAAGTACTCTTTTAAAAATGTTAGCAAGAGTATTAGCAAATGACTTCAATGTATTGGCAAGGGTTGAGAAATGATTGCAAGGTCTAGTACCTTAGAAAATGGTTGTAATGGTTGGATCTAATTATTAATGATATTACTTGCATTTACCCCAAAAAAAAAGCTAATAGTTTGTTGTTTATGAGCATTAATCTGAATTTCAGCACTTAAACAAGGTTCAATGTCTCTAACTGATTATTAGGCAAAATTACACAAATTTGGGAAGAAATGGCATTGTTTAACAAATTTCCTAATTGATCTTGTGGTCAAAGACATTATGTTCATGCAGTACTGTTAAGAAATTCCATGGAGCAGATAAGGGTCGAAGTTATGTTTTTAATAGGATTAGATTCGGCCTATGAGCAAGTTAAGACTAATACTATCACCAATGATCCTTTACAGGCATTGAATATTGCTTTCAGTCAATTGTTTCGCGCGACCTGCCACATTTCAAGAGTTTTGGGGAGGAAACAAGAGCAATTCTTGCTTCTAACTGATGTTGTTTCCTAGTGCTGGTAAGACAGCACTTCTCTCCGCTCCTGCTTTTAAGGAGCTTCTTCTTCTCACATGAATTACAACTTACAAGAAAACAAAGCAAGAGTGTCATGTCAAATATTGCTCCCACTGCAGTACAAAAGGTCATATCATAGAAACATGCTTCCAGCTTAAAAAAGAAATTCCTGAGTTGTTCAAGCAACATTCTAGGGGTATAATTACTTCTTCTGCAAATGGGATCTCTGAATTCTTTACCATCAGATTTTATCTCCGGTCCTATTACTATTTCTGAAACTGAGATCGATTCTCCACTTCTTGATATAATGGTTAGGCGTGTGGCAAATGCTCTGCAGCAATCCAATGCACATGTTTCTTGTGCTGAGCAACAATACCCAGCTAGTATGACAAACATTGAAGGTACTTTCCTATGTCCTTTGGACTCCTTCACTGGCTAATTTTGTTGCAAATATAACTTGGAATATTGACACTACTGCAAGAGAACATATGTGCAATTCTGTGGACTTGTTTACTGACCATAAGGTATTATCACACCTATGTGTTGGTTTGCCTGATAGAAAAACTAAGTTTCTCGATAAAGAAAGCAAAATGCAGCTTACTAAGAATATTCAGTAGCAAAATGTGTTCTATTTGCCTGACTCTCGTCATAATTCGCTTTGTGTCAGTAAATTAACTCTTTATCGTGGCTTGCGTGTCTTATTTGACATGAATGGTTGCTACTTAGAGGACCTTGATGCACTAACTCTACCTTAGCTCATGGACAAAGTTTTTCCCCATGACGGTCAGTTTCCAGTGAACAATGCTTCAGCTTTTAGGTTGTACCTATTATTTCTATGCCTATATCTTTGTTTCATGCTAGGCTTGGCCATCCATTTATGATGTATCCGAGCATGATTTGTATAAATTCTTTTGAAAAGCCTGTGTTTGTGTAAACAGTATAGATCATTCTCTTGAATTACTTGATATTGATCTTTGGGGTCCTTTCAAAGCCTCGAATATTAATGGTGCTCAATGTTTTCCGACTTTGTAATTTAGTTGTGATCTATTTGATTAACTTGGTAATATTTCTAAGAGACGACTATGGAATATCTCAACAGAGTCAGTTTTACCCCTTAGCTTAATTCAACAGAGTAAATAATGAAATTTGAACCACCATTTGACTTAAATACAGCAACAGGTAATTAATAAACGAATTGGAGAAAGAGAAAGAGAAAGAGGGAGAAGACCTGGTAGACGACGAGGACGAGGAGAGCGATAAGAGCAAAGAAGGAAAACAGCCAACAGAAGAGTCCCACCATATCCACTTCTTCCCGACGGATGTTTGTTGGCTTATTACCGGAGCCTAGCGTCTGCTTACTCACTCCTCACTTTTCTCTGTTGCCAAATGTAGGGAATTAGAATCCACCGATGGACAGGACGACAGCCAACATCACTTGTGTTTTGCACTCAAATGTTTCATTCAACTACACTCGCCAAGTGGGTCGAACAACGATGTTACGGCTCGCTCATGTTAGGGTTGAAACAAACTATTTTTGTACAACACATTTTTTATGCGACTAACTTTTTTTTTTTTTGTCAGAAACCATATCAACCATCTCTTTTCGAGTTTCCAGTAGATTTTCCGTAGCATAGAGCTCTACTAAAATACCAAAATTTTATCTTAAAAGATAGCACGGGTGAGTGTGTAACACCCCACGATAATTGAAGAGGTCCACTGATAGACTTAAATAACTAGTGATTAAAGGGATTGAAATTACTATTCGTATTAACAAAATGCACTTTTTTTTCTGGTTATCCATGCAAAAGAACTCCACAGCTAAGCATGTTTGGTTGGAACTAGTCTTAGGATGAGTGACCACCTGAGAAGGTTACCAGGATGCGCATGAGTGGAGAGAAAGTGCGCTGGAAAAGACCCGTATTGATCTGTGGGTCATGTACACAGTCTGTCGAGCTACTGCGAGTGACTGCTCCCGACCCTAGGTTTGGGTCGGGGTGTTACTGTTATACTTCGTATTCTTCTAGAAGTCACTCGGTCGAGTAGCATCTGCATGGCCACTCGACCGAGTGGGTACATGGGAAAATCCCCGATGGTCACTTACTCGATCGAGTAGGTCCACCACTCGACCGACTGGGTGGGTTACTCGGTCGAGTCGGGGTCGCTAAGGAAGTTTCGCTCGTTTTGTCTTGTTTTGATTGAGGTTTTTAAGAACCCCTATATATACCCATGAACAGTCCCCAAACCTAACACCTACCTAGAAACTCTCCCAAAACCTTAATATTATATTATTAATCATTAACTAAAGATTAAGCAAGAAGATTTGAATTCTATTAAGCGTTCATCCTTAATTCATCTTTTTATAAAGAAAAAGGAAAAGCCTGAAGGCATTACTCAATTAATAAACGATCAAACAATACAGCAGCATTCGCAAAAGGTGGTAATCCATCCTCCCAAACAACTTTACCAACGACTCGAGGGACAACATGTGCTAAAGCATGTGCAACACAGTTATTAACACGACTCATATGTAGCCAAACAATAGAATGAAAACTAGAGCTTATCACGAGAATGTCTTCAGTGATTTGTGAGAAAATACTCCTTTTGTAACACTCCACCCTACCGAGGAGCCTTCAACAAAACCTTCCTCGGCAAGATGTGGCATTACCATCTCGGTTTCCCGAGAAAGTAAGCATCATTCGAAACCATAATGAAATATTATAAAAATGATTACAAGTTATTACAGCGGAAACAGAATATAAATACAACTCATCAACTAAACTATCTCAACTATGCTAGGTGAGACCCCACGATCCAACTCGCATCCGAGCACTCTCCAACCGTTCCCGAGCCAAGCCAGCTACACTATCACCTGCTAATCCGACTGCTCGCCATTTGCCATCAATATCAAAAGGATCACAGCAGAACACAAGAGGAAGAAAGGAAACACAACAACACCACACACGTCAGTAAGCAGTCAACACTAATATAAACACAATGTATAATAAAATCAGCATTCACGGCGAACCCAACACCAACACCAACATCATCACCTCCAACCGGGCCCCATCGTAACAGGTAACTCGTGCCGCCAGTGGGAGACCGCAGCTAATCCCCACCTAAGCCTCGCTCGATGCACGAGCGAACTCACTCCATTAATGTGCACATCCCCCTCCGTGATGGGAGTCACGAGGGGCGGAAAATAGGGGTGAGACTGTCTCCCAACGGCCCCACAAATAATAAAAAAATCAACACCAACATCACCAAATCAATCCACCATCACAATATCAATAACAAACAATCAAGAACAACATAAAAACCATAATGAAAACTGAGTAGGATAAACCTTTCTCTCGTAGATCCGTCACCAAGTACACGCAGCAACCAATCCACACATTCAATCCGCGACGACACCTAGGTCCTAAGGCACTAGGTCCAATCCTTAGTTTCCATCCCGAACCAAGCAATTGCCATCAAAGGTCAAGGTTAGATGTGTGAGGGTAGGAAGAAGTATTGGGGAAGTAGTCTGCTAGGTTTGACAAGAGGAGAGGGGGAAATGATTTAAGTCGCGACTCTCGAGTTAATAAATATCATTCTGATGTTACGGGACTCGGTCGAGCACAGAGTCTACTCGGCCAAGTATACGTCACTCGGCCGAGTGCTATCTCACTCGGCCGAGTTATGACAACTCGGTTGAGTTCTCTAGTCTCAAACAAGAGTAACTCTCCCAAATGACCCCACTAAGGTCCAAAACTCGTCCAAGGTCGGTCAACGGGTGTCCTAATGTACTGGGTATTACATCTACGGTGTCGGATAGCCGTCACCTGTAGGAGTTAGATTATTCTCAATGTAAGTCCTTTACCTGTTTGTGATTTATTTCATTTAGTCTTTTAGAAACTTTATAATGATAGGATCATATGTGATGTATATTGTAGGCATTGTTGTGAACAACCCGTGAGTTACGTGATTACGTTGTTATGGCTAGAGATCTACGAAAGGTAGGTTTACCTACTCAGTTATCATCGTTGTATTATGTATTGTGTTATTGTTGTTCGTATTGTGTTGATGAGATGGTTGATGTTATTGATGATGAAAATGATATTGTTGATAATGTTGTTGTGGGTTGTGACGGTTGACGATGGTGGTGACGATATGGTGATTGTGGTTTATGAGTCGTTGGGAGACGGTCTCACCTTCGAGTTTCACCCCTCGTGACTCCCATCACGGAGGGGGACGTGCACATTAATGATTCCGGATTCGCTCGTGCGTCGAGCGGGGCTTAGGTGGTGATTGGTTGCGGTCCCCCACTGGCGAAGCGGATTACTTGTTGCGACGGGTAATCCATGTGTGGAGTGTGGAGTGGATGAGTATGGTATGGTTTGTGTTATCTTGATACTTTGTAACATGTTTGTCTTAGTTGTATGATTTACTGGCGTGTTGGTTGTGTTGGTGTCTTCTTTCTTGTTGTGTCTTGCTGTGATCCATTTGATATTGTCGGGAAATGGTGAGTAGTCGGGCTTTCAGCTACTCGTATTGCTGGTGTAGCTGTTGGGTTGGGCGGAGTGTGCGGTTCGTTGTCGACGTGTATGGAGTCTTGTAGATGGTCTCACCATGTATTACATTTTGTAGACGAGTTGTAATTTCATTGTATTCCGCTGTAATTCCGTTTATATATAAATTTAAATGTTTCATTATGGTATATGTGATGCTTACTTCCTCGAGAAACTGAGATGGTAATACCTTAGTCTACCGAAGAAGGTCTTGATAAAGGCTCCCTACCGGGTGTTACAAGTGGTATCAGAGCGACGATTTTGGAAAATGAACCAATGAACCAAATTGAATGTAGAGAGTATAATAAAATGAATCTGGTGAATGTGTATTGGGAGCCACCAACGTATGTTCTATTTTGGGTGAGAAGGCGCCCTCATTCCAGAATCCCGGCCCCATTACGCTTAAGTAAGTCACACGATAGTGAGGTAAATGTGTGGGGAAGTCGAGTGGATACTATGTCTTGGTTATCATTGTTGTTTAATGTCATTTATTTGTATGATGGTAATATGTGGTGACGAGTCATGTGTCACTGGAATTGCTATGAATAGAGGTAAGTAAAGTGTACTGTGATAGTATATTATCTATGTGTTTCCGACGTTCTTGACGTAACGCTACCCTTACGTAATGTAATGTGGAATGTTATAAGCGTTAGGGGTGTGATAGTGGTTTCCATGTTGTTTAGTATGTAATATAGGCTTAGTGATGTGTAGAGACTAACTTGAGACGAGTTCCATATGTTTCCTGGACTCCGATCAACCTTTGCTGTATTGCAGAAATGGAAACTGTGTATCCCAGGCTCGGAATCGACCATTTCAGGAGGTACTCGACTAAATGCATAGGGTACTCGACCGAGTAGGCTAGACTCGACCGAGTAAGAAACCACTCAATCGAGTATTTGAAAGTCAGTACCTAAACTCCATACTGACTTTGAAACACTCGACCGAATGAAGTTTGACTCAACCGAGTAAGCCTTACTCGACCGAGTAACTGTAATAATCGACCGAGTATTTCTGAATTAGGGCGGACCGAGCAGATATTAATAACTCTTTAAATCACTTTACCTCTCATTCTACTATCATTTATTCTTTTCAAACTCTCTCAAAACTCTTATTCTACAAAACCTTGGAATTTTTTGTGCTCTAGATCTACTTTTCATTCCCTTCTTAGTTGCCAACTTGCTTCAATCCGATTTAACAAGGTAATCTACCTCCATTAATTGTTTTTGCTCTAAATTTTCTTTATTGTAAGTCCTTGTTTTAACTTCAACCATGCCCTATGTATTACTAATTGAGTAGAAATCCATCATTGTAACTGATTCTTGGTAGGAATTGGTGATTTACGTTTAGAAATCCATAATCCGAACCGAAAAATATTCTAGGGTTTATACCCAAAACTAATTTCAGACTTCAAATTCATCTTTTGGTTTGGAAAGAAGTCTTGACTACCTTTATGGAGCAAATTTTAGTTTATGGTATTGTTCTTCATTGCCAAAAACCGTGTTAAGAATCAATTTATCAAACCGGGGAATTTTCAAAACGTTTGTTCATTACTTGTTATTTAAACCGAAACCATCTTGGAATTTTAACCTTTTACAGCATGCCGAGGCCAAAAAGAGAATGCAACAAGAGGAGCCGAGCCAACCCAAGGGTTGAGCAAGGAGAGTCAAGTCAGGGGCCGACCGTACCACCAGTGAGTGAATACCCGCAGATAGTATTCGCA
>JAOWBH010166640.1:0-10894 GCA_028566215.1 Silene coronaria
TTTGTGTATTTTGGGATGTCTATTCCCGCTTCATACACTTTCACCGCGTCGTTTTATTATCGTTGTATTATGTTTATTATACTTCTCGCTTATATATGTATAAAGTTTTTAAATTCACGTATTTACGCTACGTATTCGAATGCTTCTTTGATGCATTTCGCGAGGGTGTCACACACGCGGTGTAGCGCCTTTGGATTCTCAAAATCCCCGGGCTATTATGCTCAAAATCATAATATAACCTATCCTTTTATTCCCATACATACCTTTTGGTTCTCATACCTATCCCTAGGTTCTCGTACCATCATAAAGTTTTGGATTCTCACTCCGTTTGGTTCTTATACCCCAACTTTTTTGGTCCATACACCCCAACTCCTTTGATTCATACACCCCAATTTCTTTTGGTTCATATACCCCAATTCCTTTCAGTTCCTATACACCCCAATTCCTTTTGGTTCATAAACCCCGACTCCTTTCGTTTCACATGCCCTAATTAGTCCTTTGGTTCATATACCCAACTTTTAGGTTCGTACACCTAGCTAATAAAGTTCATACAGTTCTATCTCTTAGATCATAATCCTTTAGGATCACATTCCCTTAGAGTTCCTAAACTCCAAACCTTGGTTTTCCCCTTAGGTTGAGCTTATATTTAGCCTCCTTTCCGTCGAAGTTTTCCCTTAGGGCCCACACCCTAAGCACAAATCCTTATATTCTTTTATGTCTTACCCTCAGCTCCTATGCACCTCCAGAAATATCTCAAGAAAGAAGTCTCAGGTATGGTTTCTCCTATGTAGTCTAATGGACTTTAGACGACCCTCCCAGATAGTCGACAGACTGTAAATTGTTCCCGTCGACAGGTCCTTAGCTCAGTCCCCTTGAGTCGCCGTAGTCGTCAGGTTGTAATCTTCGATTGACGTGAGGGCTATACTTTGACTTTCACCTAATCCAAGCCTCATTCAAAGTGGGGGCTATGTAGATACCTCATTTCTTCACCTTCCGTCAAACACCTAGTGATGATTGGGCCGCATGTTTAGCATACGTCGCGAATTTATGACATTTAATAAAACGATCTTCAAGTGGTAGCTCAAATACTCGTGTCAACCCCTTGGTCGTCATCTACGTGACGTTACGGTTGTGCATTAATTAGACAAAATTCGGAGTCCGGAGTCAAAATGTGCATTTCATTTTAGGTAAATAAATCAACCCCGACCTTTAGGCCCATTTTACTATATGATAACGAATTTTTTGGGTCTGAGCTATTTAAGGGTAAAGTTCTAGATATTTATTTTAGCTTTCCAATGCCCACCGATACCACCTAAATCTGAGTCTTGTAGAGAAAGTTATGGCCAAAATAAGACATACTGCACAGGAAACTATCCAAGAGAGGACGCAGTAACTGATGCGTCTCTTAAAGAAGACGCACCAACTGTTGCGCCTCTTCCCCAGGGTGTTTCTCATGGCCAGAATCAAAGTCGGCGTGTTTCTTTGTTATTTCTTTCCTTATTTTCGACGGATCACTTTCCTAAACCCTACCTCGTGTTTAGTATAAATAGAGGGTCTCATACCTCATATTCTTCACACGAGTGTCTGCCTTTCTCTTCTCTCTCTTTGCATTATAAGACCATATGCTTTTTCTACTGACAACAACGTGCTTGATCTACTCAACCACGTTAGCCTAAATCCTTTTGGGTACCCGTCACGTTTTGAATGGCCGGCCAATTTGACCACTACACACCGACATTAATTAACATTAATCAACTTGTTTTTCCTTGTTAATTCATATACATTATCTTCATATACATTAAATCGAGTCTAGTTTCCACTAAATTGCATTTTAGTTAAATCTCGCTTCGTTAACGTGTAAGTCTGAAGGTGTAAAATCCAACTTTAGTCTTGTTTTATTATTTTTGTATTTTATTTACGTTTGTACATCATATTAGTGCCCAAGCAATCTTTTAATAAAATCAAGCTTTAAACCCGAATTAAGCAAACAGACCTGATCCAACGTTTAGAGAAAACGCATCAGTAGATGCGCCCTTCAGAAGGGCGGTAGCATCTGATGCGCCTCTTCTGAGGTCATCTGATCTGCTGATCGTCTTCTCTTTTCGTCTTGGTTTGCGTGCCTAATTCCTTTTTTGATCCGAAGATCTTTCCAGATCCGAGGAACATCAGTTTTCTTCTTTTATTTCATTTTCCAATATTTTCCAAAGGTTTAAATCTTTTATTTGATTAATTAGATTTTAGATCTCTAATATTTCAATATTAGACGATTTAGATCCGCTTAATCAAATCTTTTTATTTTAAATCTCTAATAATCACTACTAAAGGGTTTAATATAAATTCTTTTAACTTTTATTTTTTTTTTCTAATTTAATTTCCAAAGATTCAAACTTTATTTCTTTTAAATTTAATTAAGGATCATTAGTAATTAATATTAGTCGATCTTATTTTGAATCTTATTCAATTCTTTCCATCTTTTATTTATCTTGTTTATTTTATTTATTTTATTTTAATTATTTTGCACATATGATTTTATTATAAATACAAATCGACTTTATAATAAATCAAGCTTAAACAACCAACCGAGTCTGACTTTCACAGTCAGAACTCATCCCAGAACCGACGCAGTGGTGTTTTGCCTCTTCTAGAGGACGCATCCATCATTGCGCTTGTTCTAGGCTGACGTCTGCCTCTGAACTCTTTCTCGCTTTAACGCAGCATTGTATATACTTCTCTAATCGACTATTATTACTATTATCACATAATTAGCTACATTATTGGTCATTTTATTTTATTTTGTCACTTTTCCTTATTTTCTAAATTTCCTTATTTTCACTTTTTTTCTTATATCATTTATTTCCATATTTTAACTTATTTCCTAATTTCAATTATTTCCATCATTTCATTTATTTCTATTATTTCAATTATTTCAATTATTTCCATTGTTTCATTTATTTCCATATTTCATTTATTTCTTTATTCCATTTATTTCCGTATTTTATTTTCTTTATTTCTTTCCTTTTTATTCCTTTTCTTTTATTCTTTTCAAATCCCGTCTTTGACATTTATATGATGTACATTTGTCATAATCATTTGTAATTTGTGTTTTATTCATATCATGTATTGTTCGTCATTCGCATGTGATGAATGTAAATCTCCAACTTGACCTTCTAATTTGCTTGTTTAATCCACCGACATAGTATAATATTTTCACATGTTAATTCAATGTTTGTTGCATTGCATGCATTTAATCAACAATATATCGAGTATAAATGACGTTCCCAATCATTAGTAGAGGCCGCTATCGAGGCGGGCATGATTAGGTGTTCGATTAAAAAGCTTCCTAATACGTCCCTTCACCCCTTACTTGGAAGCTCTGTGAACATCTGTGCTTGCGGGCATTACGAGGATCATTCTACACATAGAATGCTGAGGGTGCGAATTCTTGGTGTCTATGTCACTACTTTGTTTCTTGACATGGCAGGAAGTATTCGAACGGTTCCAATTTTCCAAAAAAAATTGGTGGCGACTCCACAAATGCAAGCTTTTTCAACCTTTCACTGGTTTCAAAGCCTTTTAAATCGGTTACAACCGATGACGTTCTTTGTTCACAAAGTTCCGTGTGGATAAGTGTCGCGGCTTTCACGAATTCAACGAATTCCGAACGCGCAGGTGCGCGCGGTGCTGGTGGCTTGCTCCACAGTTTGCCAACTCTGCTGGGGATGATACGTTGGACTTCGTCTAACATGACCCGTGGCGAAACTTGAGATGTTTGGAAAATTAGTTAATACAAGACAATTGTTGATTCTCATTACTCAATCTTCTTAGATCATTTTATTCCGCCTTCCTAGGCTTTTAACCAACCCTATCCGACCAATTGTCCCATCTCAATGGTGCAAATTCTTATTTGTTCCTAGTAGAAGGACATAAATTGGTGTCAACTACACCACGATGCTTACTCTTGTTTATATCAAGATCATTTACTATTCGCGCGAATGGAACTAGATACTGACATTACTCATGTTTGGTTCGGACCTCTCCATAGACTGGAGTTTAAATGCTTGGTGTGACAACCACCCTTTTAAACCAAATCTTGTAACTGTCATTTTGCATATAATTCCCGCTCGTATGTACACATGCTATCTGATTTTCGAGTCTTATTCTACCACCTTTTGTAAACAAAATAATGTCAAATTTCTTTCAATTTTTTTTTTCATTTATCCTTTTTTTTTTCTAAAGTTTTCGAAAAAAATAAACTTTTTTTTTATATAATTAATAATAAGTGTACAAATTTTAGTTTCAAAAGATGTATAAAATCATTTAGAATTCGAAAAACTTAAATCAAATTAGACCAAGCCGAATTTCTATCGGATTTCACAATGCATTTCCTTACAATTTAATGGTCCTTTTATTCGTGTTCATAGGCGTTACACCACTGTTTTGAACTTTCAAGTCACACCCCGCAAGGTCACAAACAATGACCAATTAGGCAACACACTTCAAACGTCAAAAGTCTTAAAAACTTCTCGTCGCTCTGTCAAGCATCACACATGCCACTCCAGTGCCACACGTGCGCTCCATGTGGCATACATCGAGCCAGTATTTTCGTGTCTAGTTTTCCGTTCGTTGTCTTTTGGGCAAGTGTGAATCGTGGTCGAATAGATTTTGATACGCCGTCGGTTCTTTCTCAGTACGAGATGTGTGGAGCAGCAAGCAACGCGAGTGCTCAAGGTCCGCCTCCCCAAATGGTAATGAAGAAATCTTGGCCGCGTTACTTCGCCTTCAAACTGGTCAGAATGTTGCTTACATCCAACTCCAAACGATCGAGAATCATATTGTTGCCGTGAAATCCCGATTACCACCTGTTGAAATGCATGAAAAACCTCAATCACCTCCAATTGGAAGTGGCAACGTCGCAAAAAATGCTAATATTGATCCTCATGTCCCTAATGAAGGTGAAAAACGCCTATGTTATTTGGAGGAACAACTTATGTATCTCAAAGGTGATGATATCTATTGGGAGATCAGTCGAAAGTATGAGTCCGGCAATGCTCAATTACCTACTAACTTCACCATGACAGACATTCCGAAGTTCAATGGACACGAAAATCCTCTTAATCATATTCGTGCCTTTAAAGACTACATGTCCATCAAGGGCATCTTACCCGATATGTTCCTAAGGATCTTTCCTTCATCTCTGGATACTATACCTAGGAAATGGTTCTATTCTCTAGACCACAAAAAGATGACAACTTGGGATGATGCTGCAATTGAGTTCACCAAGCAATATGCAGATAACGCAGAAATCCAAGTGAACATGCACACTCTTGAAGTCCTTACTCAAAATGACAAAGAAGGGTTTACCAGTTTCCTAACTAGATGGAGGATAACTAGCACTCAATTGGTCGAATGTCCGTAAGAAGCAGTCTTAGTCGAAATTTTTTTAGACAACTTAAAGCTTATTTATGCGAGCCATTTGAGGTTGCAAAATATCAAGTCTTTCAAATATTTGACCATTCTAGGAACAAGAGTTGATGACGATATCCGTAAAGAAGTCCTATCCAAAACTGTGGGTCGTGGATATCAAGGTCAACCTCTATTGGAACTTGTTCTTATGGTTCCACTAGTAAGACAGAAGAAGTTAACCTATTGAAAGCTTCAAAGAAGGGAACCCCACAGAGAAAGTTCAATGACATCGGTGACACCTATACCAATGCATTAACATGGCTAGTAAAATTGGGAAAAATACAACCTATCAGACCTATTCCCGATCCCACGCCCAAAAAAAAAGACCAGATTCTGGGACGGTAATGGTTATTTCCATTTTCATAGAGGAAAGGGGAATGATATGGAGAAATGTTCAAAATGAAACATCTTATCCAAGACATGATCGAAGATGGGAGGCCCCCCCTTCCTCCTCCTGATAAGCCTAGCAACACTGAAAATCCTCTTAGAATTTTAATGATCACCACAGATGATGAACCCACCCTGGATTGTTCACATCTCATTTCTTCGAACAAAAACGAGATCACTGGTATATGAAGGGAAGATGCTGAAGATATTTACCTCATTAAGCATCCTTTGATTGAGGCTAGCATCGACGATACCGATATTGATCATCTAACCAGATCAGATCGCCCATACCAGAATCCAAATATGGGGCAAACGATTAATCCAACCAGTGATGTCATAAACAACGTAAATGAAGAACACATCACTGATCTATTGATGAAACAATAGAAAAAGACTAAAGTCGATCTTTCGGTTTGGCAGTTAATCGTCAGTTCCTTCCCACACCATCAAGCTCTACTACTAGCTTTGGTCAAGATGAACGTTACATCTGATTCAACACCCGACGACATGGTTAACTTTGTCATCCAAGATACCCACAAGCTAAGCAACCCAGTTACATTCTCTGACGAAGATTTGCCACCATTCGGAGTCACCCATAATTTGGCTCTATATATCACCATTGCATGTTTCCAAAAGAATGTGCTAATGACTCTTGTCGATGATGAATTAGCGGTAAACGTCATTCCACTAAAAACTGCATACAAGCTGGGAATGGGGGAAACAGACAGGACTCCAACTAATCAAGGTGTTCGCGCATACGATAAAACCCGTCGTAAGGTGGTAGGGTTTGCCAATCTCACTATAGCAGCCACTGGGCCAGTTGAAGAAAAGTTGATTTCCATATATTCGACGTAGAAGCATTATTTAAAATACCTCCTAGGAAGCCCTTGGATTCATGCTTCTAAAGCTGTGACGTCAACACTCCATGAAAATATCAAGATACCAATCGACGGACGAGTAGTCAGAATTACTTCATCCCCAATCAAAGCTATACTCGAAAGCATTTCAAATAATCAGGTCACGTCCGAACCGATACACAAGTTACGAGGATTTGAGGTGGTCAATGTGATCGAAAATGAACTCGTACCCCTATACTTCAATCCTTACTACAATCTAGTGGTTAACCATATTCTCTAAAACCAAGGGTATTTCCCGGGCATGCCGTTAAATCCCGTCAAGAAAAATACATTCCCGCCTTTCAAAGAAGGCAATTGTCAAAAGGTACCACTTGGATTAGGTTACAGGCCTTCGAAGAAGTAAGCTTATGAATTGGTCTTGCAGTCCATTAATCGCAAGAACAAAGGTATCAAAATGCGTCCATATAATCACACTCTAAATGGATACTTTGTTAGTGAGCGAGACAACGAACATTTTCACAGTTTCCTTGAACCATGGGTCTACGAAGGCAAGAAGCAAGTTGGGATCAAAATATTCCATGATTGCTACTTCATACCGCCAGAAACGACTTATGTCAACAAAACTCCTCAAACACCATGCTTTGATGGCCAAGCTCTCAGCCTCATATTTGGAGAGGACCGCTTTGTAAGATCAAGCCAAGATGAAATCATTACCATGATACTTCGAGATAAACATTTCAAACCAACAATACTCATCACTGATGCAGATCCGAGCAAAGTACAGACAGGTTAGAGAAAGTCAATCAAGTGGACCGATGGCCAAGGCCGGCTCTTTAAACTAACAACGGGTGTGGGCGAAATGTTCCATGGAGAACCCGAAGATGACGAGTTCGAGTCTTAGTCTGAGTCTGAGTCTAAGTCTAAGGAAGTTATCAAAGAGCCTCCTCGTGTTATCATTCCTTCTAGTTTATCTTCTAGCCTAGCTTCATCTAGTGACAGTAACCTGAGGCTTGTCTCAGTGACTGTTCCTTTACCACCTCTGACCACCAATCAGATGACATCTTTGTTTTAGCTTTTCGCATATTTTAATATGAATAAATCAGATTCTACTTACTCCTCGTGCTCTTATACTTGCAATTCTATTTATGATGATATTAAGGATGATCCTGACCCCGACATAATCGAATTATCTCCCTACGTAATAAAAGAAATATTAGGAGAGGGACAATGGGTACCTGTTATAGAAAACACTGAACCAATAAATGTGGGTTCAGACCTAGACCCTAAAGAACTTAGGATAGGGACAACCCTAGACCCAACATAAAGGGCGAAATTTATTGAACTTCTCCACGAATTTAAAGATGTTTTAGCCTGGTCTTACAAAGACATGTCATGGATAGACAGGGACAAAGCTGAGCACCGAATTCCAATCAAGGCAGGGTATAAACCAGTAACGCAGAAACATCGACGGATAAGAACATAGTGGGCTGTGAAAATTAAGGAAGAAATAGACAAACAATTCAAAGCCGGGTTCATTAAAGTTTCCGAATATTCTGACTGGGTGGCTAATATAGTCTCCGTACCTAAAAAGGATGGGCGAATCCGGGTTTGTGTTGATTTTAGAGATCTAAACAAAGCCAGTCCGAAAGATGATTTTCCACTGTCTCACATCGACATCTTGGTAGATAATACGGCTAATCATGCGCTGCTATCGTTCATGGATGGGTATGCTGGGTATAATCAAATTAAAATGGCCGAAGAAGACATTTACAATACCACGTTCATTACTGCATGGGGTACGTATTGCTTCACGGTTATCCCATTCGGGTTGATAAATGCTGGATCTACCTACCAACGAACCGCTACAGCTTTGTTACATGACATGATGCATAAGATGGTAGAGGTATACGTAGACAATATGATTGTCAAGTCAAAAGATTGAAAAGGATATATTGCCAATCTGCGACGATTCTTCTTTAGACTCCGCAAGCATAATATGAGGCTCAATCATACCAAATGCGCATTCAGAGTCACATCAGGCAAATTGCTAGGCTATGTAGTCAGTCAGCAAGGAATAGAGATCGATTCATTCAAGATTAAGGCTCTAGTTGAGATGCCTCAACCATAGTCTGAAAAGGAAGTAAGGGATTTCTAAGGCAAGGTGCAATACATTAGTCGCTTTATTTCAAAGCTCACCATGATTTGTGAATCAATATTCAAAAAGTTGAAGAAAGAAACTAACACAATATGGGATGGCAATTGCCAGAAGACATTTGATATGGTAAAGGAGATTCTGGCTAAACCACCAGTCCTTAGCCGCCCCAGAAGGTCCAACCTCTGTCTCAATACATTACGGTTACAGACACAGCCATGGGAGCCATGCTTGCCCAAATGGCTGAGAAATAAGAAAGAGCTATCTACTACCTTAGTAAGAATTTCTTGGAATATGAGATCAAGTATACACCCCTCGAGAAGACTTTCCTTGCTCTTGTGTAGGCAACCAAGAAACTGTGTCATTATATGCTCAGTTATTTAGTCAATGTGTTTTCAAAAATGGATCCAATCAAGTATATATTCGAGAAATCAGTGCTCAATGTTCGCTTAGCACACTGGACGCTGATGCTTTCAGAATTAGATCTTAAGTACATGCCTGTAAAAGTCATCTAAGGGCGAGCAACAGCCGAATACTTTACAGATAATCCCATCCAAGATACACAGGTTATAGACACTTAATCGTTTCTGGATGAAGACATTCTATAAACTAATATCGAGTCCTTGGACCTCTACTTTGACATGGCTTCTAACTTAAATGGGTACGGGATAAGTGTATTCCACATTTCTCTTGAAGGCGGTCATACACCAATTTCTGTCAAACTCGACATCGAGGTGACCAATAATGCCGCCGACTAAGAAGCATGTCTTATCGGTCTACAAACCGCATTGAGCTTAGGCATAAAGAGGCTACGAGTACACGGTGATTCATCTCTAAAAATCAATGAGATCATCGGTTCATGGAAAATCCGGAGTGAAATTTGCACGCCTTATCAAGCAAGGATAGACTAAGTGGCTCATTTCTTTGACCAAGTCACTTTTTTGCATCTGCTTAGAGAAGAAAATCACTTAGCGGATGCTCTTGCAAAACTTGCATTATTGATTAACATGCCTGACAATATGGTCGAAATGCCCCTTTGCATCGAAAAACACTCAGAACCAGCTTATGTGCACTTCTTAACCCGAGATGAGGAAAAAAAAGAGGAACCATGCTACCAAGCCATCTTAAATTACAAACTCAACGGTGAATAACCACCAGATATGGACTAGAGAGGGAAATACAATTCCTAACAGCACAATATATCTTAAATCAGGGAGAATTGTATAAAAGAACACTTCAGGGTGTCATATTGCTTTGCCTCGATCATTCAAAAGCAAAGAAAGGTATAGAGGATGTTCATGATGGAGAATGTGGTCCCCACATGAGTGGGCCTATGATGGCAATGGAAATAATGCGTCTGGGATATTAGTGGACAACCATGGAAGCGGATTGTGCTAAACATGTGTGATATTGCCACAACTGTCAGATTATCAGAAACGCACAACACGTTCCACCTTCACTACTCTAAACAATGATATCCCCTTAGCCATTCTCTACGTGGGGAATAGAAATCTTAAGGAAAATCACCCCGCCCGGATTGGGAGGTCACTGTTACATTTTTGTCGCTATCGATTACATTACTAAGTGGGTCGAGGCATCTTCCTCCAACACCCTAACATCCAAGCAGGTGGCTAAGTTCATACAAGTCAACCTTATATGTCGATATGGATGTCCACATGAGATTATCAGTGACAACGGGTCGCATTTCCAAGCGGAGATAAAACAATTGTTGGCCAAATACAAAATTCAACACCATCATTCTTCCTCATACCGACCTCAGACAAATGGCACCATTGAAGCAGCAAATAAGAATGTCGTTACGATCTTGAAAAAGACGATAGACAATTATCACGACTGTCCAAATAAGATATCATTCACATTATGGGGGTATCGAACATCAGTTAGGATGGCCATTGGGGCCACTCCTTTCTGTCTGACTAACGAAATGGAGGTAGTACAACCAGTAGAGCTAGAGATCCCATCTCTACGCATTCTACTTGAAAGTCAGATTCCAGAGGCAGAATGGAATAAACAA
>JAOWBH010166651.1:0-10894 GCA_028566215.1 Silene coronaria
GAACCTATAAGAGATTTATATATGTTATCACACTAACTGTGGAGGACACTAACCCCAACAGGAGATCCTATCTCTCCTTTGCTTTTCACCATTTGTATGGAATATTTGACTAGATTGCTTGGAAAAAGTACTGCTTTACCTGGTTTTAAGTATCACCCTTTATGTAGGGGCTTGAAATCAACCCATTTAATGTTTGCTGACGATTTGCTATTTTGCAAAGGTGATCTTTGATCAGCCACTATTCTTATGGAGAATTTTAAAAAAAATCTCAAAGGCCACTGGTTTGAACATTAGTAAATAGATATCTGATATTTTCATGAATGGTATGACTAATGAAGGTGAGAATGCTATTCTAAGAGCAACAGGTTTTAAGAGGGGTGCATTGCCTTTTAAATATCTTGAAGTGTGCATTTCTCGTAAGAGATTATCAAGGATTGATTACAACATCATTGTGGATAAGATGGTGGCTAGAATAAGAGGGTGGAACAAGAGGAAGATTTCTTACTCTTGTAGGCTTGTCCTTGTTAAATCTGTGTTAGCAACTATTCATACTTATTGGTCACAGTTGTTTGTACTTCCTATGGGAGTGATGGATAGGATACAAGTCATGTGCATGAATTTTTTGTGGGAAGGAGGGGATTCTTATTCTAAGGCACCTCTTGTTGCTTGGAATGTTTTGTGTAAGGATAAAACACATGGGGGACTGGCTTTACTTGATTGCAGAATCTGGAATACTGCTGCCATTGGCAAACTGTCTTGGTGGATCTTGATTAAAAAAGATCACCTTTGGATTAAGTGGGTGGACAATATCTATTTGAAAGGTAGGAATTGGTTGAACTATGGACCTACTGTTAACAGTTCCTGGGCATGGAGGAAAGTTTGTGAAGTGAGGAACAAATTCAAAGAGGCTTATGAATTTGGAATGTGGCAAGGGGGTGAAGAGTACAGTATAGCTAAAGGATATAACTGGATTATTAGGAATGCAGAGCAGAAAGTCAGCTGGTATAGTATGGCTTGGAATAGATTCAATTTACCTACGCATTGCTTCATTATGTGGCTGATTCATCAAGGCAGATTGCTTACTTTAGATAGGTTGGAAAGAATGGGTATTTGCAGGAATGATATGTGTTTCCTGTGTGGCATACAACCAGAATCTCACAAACATTTGTTCGAAGAATGAGCATATACCAGGGCCTGCTGCAAGTTACTTAAAGAATGGATTGGATTGATGTAAAGAACTTGAAAACTGGGGAATTGGTTCTGAAAGATAGAAGGCAGTCTCTACTGGTTAGACTACTGAAGTGTGTTGTTATTGTTGGCCTTTACTATCATATTTGGATTGTACGTAACTCATGTAGATTAAATAACTACATAGGTAGACCAGAGAAGCTAATTCAAGATGTGCGGGGTGAGATCAAATTACGTTTGCAGGTTATCTTTGAAGGTCAAATGAAGCAACGAGAGCTGGAATGGTGTAGTATACATAGGCTGATGTAATTGTTGATTATAGTTTTCGTTTGGCTTTGATGTAGTAAGGATATGTAGTGTGTCAAATGTTTGTATTGGTGCTTGATTTTACTGAGTAATATAATTATCACATTTCCACCAAAAAAAAAAAAAACTCTGGTGGTGTACCACACAAGAAACATCTATCCTCTTGGCAAATACCTAAACGAAACAGCTTTTCTTTCAGTTGTAAAGCTTCTCTAGCAATTAACCAATTGGTGAAATTGTGCTTTGAGATGCACCAGGAAGACCCCAAGTGACAACAAGTTGTTTCTTTCTAAACCTGTTGTATCCACTTGCAATGGAATACCCAAAAGGTTCAGTGACCGACAACCAGCAACATAACCCATTGCTAACTTCTCTTTAACCTTACATATGGTCTTTCGACTCTTAAGTGTGTGTTTTTGGAGAATACCGCATAACGATTAAAAAATGAAATTTTTTGTTTTGTTTTTCACACTTACATTAAGTCTATTATAGACATGCAAGGTTTGAACATGTCATTTCGATGAAGTGGGATACTAGGTCGTTTTAGGTTAAACAAGTCATATGGGTTAAGTGAGATAAAATTAAGCTATTTATAGTTATATGAAAGTTAAATGGGCTGGATTAGGGTTGACTGTTGAGGTGAATGACCCATTTAAGTAAATGGGTTGGGTTAGGGTTGATGGGTAAATGACCCATTTATGTTACACGAACACGACATAACCTAACCTGTTTGCCAGGTCTAGGTCAGTTCCACCAAGAATACATGCAAAAGACCATACCTTGACTACATTCCATGCCTAAAACAATAAAGAAATGGTGGCCAAGCGAGGGTAAACTACAACTGCAGAGCAAAGCGGGCCAAATCCATCATCAAACTGAATTGACCCCAAAGTCAGTACTATTAATTGTATTTAAATTTAATTATGAAGTCAAAGAGATGCTTAACGAAAAGGAAACGAAAAGAAAAATAAATTACTACATATATAAATATGACCAAGTATGAAAATAAAATTGAATGGACAGGACACAAGGCAACAATAAGCAGTTCACAAATTATGATATAATCCTCAATAGAAGAAAAAGCCATAACATACTGTACACAAGTTTGACACTCCTTTTGCCGGTCTGAAACAAGATCACTCGAGAACAGCAACTTCCTGTTCAACTCTCCAGTAATTAGCATCATTGAACTCAGTCCCGGCTGCCACATCATCAGGTGATTCCTCATTTTTTTTGGAGACAACATTCTTCTTCAAGGGCCCCGCTTCACCAACTATTCCTTCTTTCAACGCCTGTTCCATTGCTTTCTCAGTGCCTTCAGGTTCAACCCCAACAAACTCCACATCCTCTTCGAACAATGATGGAACTGGTCTTTGGGAAACATCATCATTAACTGATGTCTCCCCACAGCCAACTGGGCTCACAGATCCATTTGGAACTGCAAACGGGCTGACAGGCAGGTCATTATCGACAAATGGGTTGGTACCTGACCCGTCAACCTGCAGGCCTGGTGTTTCATCCCAACTGGCCCAATCGGGTGCAGATCTGTCCTCGTATAGATCCTTACTATCGGGAGAGTCAAATTCGAAGGGAGGTGCATCAAGGGAAGTCTCCACTTTGTCAAATTTGGTTTCTTCTCGATCATTTGAGTTGTTCCCAAATCCATTAAGATTGGTTGGTGTCGAGCTTGATGTTATGTCCCCGCAATCTTTATCTTCAACCGAGTCTTCATCCTCGCCAACCACTACCTCATCATCACTACTGCTGTTACCACCATTAACAGCGCCGTTGAGATTAATATCATCCATTCCGTCCGAAAGAGAGGTACTCACTGGGGCAGACTCGATTCTCTCGTCTCGGAATGTAAACCAATTAGAATTTGTAAATAAACTGCAGGTTTGGGAAAACAAAAAAATTGTAAATTTTAAGGCCTGCAGCAATATGAGAATCCATTGATATGCATGAGTTTGCTTTTATACGTCTTCTCAAAACAAAATATCTACTGGTATCAAGCTATTGGGATAGAACCTGGGTATTACAACGAATAAACCACACGGCTTAAATTGATGTTCAACATTTAGAAAATTAAGTTAAAATCCTACAGCACACCCAAGTCCCTGTAATCAATTTGAAAACATCGAGAAACCAGAGTTTAAAGTTGTCGATATACTAGACTGGGGATACATAACTGCTGGAGATATGTTCCTCAGATCTTCATGAGTTCGTGGAGCAGTAAATAAGTAAAACCGTTTTGAAGGCACAAACAAATTTAACAATGCAAACTAGCAGGTCAAATTTACAAAAAATGTCAACACTTTCTGCCTCTTTTCATTCCCGTAAGTTCCAAAACTTCAATAGGCTCCGCTCCGCTCCAGCTCTGGAATATGATAAATAATTCTATACTTCTGTTTCATGTTGTGCATTTTATGGCGCAACCTTCATTATACAACACCCACAAACAACCTTTCTATGTTAAAAACACTTTGGGCAAGGCTGAGTAGATCCAAATCTCTCTTACCACAGCATAGGCAGAAGTGATAGAGACACTCGGGTATGTTGGTTATTGCTGTTTAAGCCAGCCCTCTCAGCCAATAGCTAGTTGTAAGCCACACTTGGCACCGATAAGAGAAATATTAGGGAGTACATAAAATACTACCGATCTGAGTACAGAAGCAAATTAAAATAATTAGTAATGTTAGAGCGAAGGGTCGAACTCGTGACTCGTAGAACCGAGGGACAAGTTTGATTTCCGAGGGATATTTGACCAAAGTCCACCGAGACTTTAAAACAATGGGTGTTTAGAATAAATACGCCGATCTTTATTATAAACGAGATTTGAAAATACCGTTCAAACCTCAGATTGTGATCAAAACTTATCGTTTTCTTGACTTTTATTATAAACTTGAATGAATGAAATAGCTAATACAATCGTCCAATTTATAGCTCCTAAAACGGTATCTAACTAGAAGTAAGGAAAATTAGTTAAGAGGGCGTTTGGTTCATCAAAGGGAAACGGAATGGAAACAAGAAAGAGAAAGAGGGGGGAAAGGAATGAGATTACTCCATATTTACCATGTTGTTTGGTTAGTTTATCAAAGGAATAAAACAAACACCAATAACCCCCATTTTATACTCAACCACAAACCAACCACCACCAAAGGCCAAGACCACCACTGCCTATCATCCCCAACCGCTGTCGGACACAACCACCGTCGGACGCCGGCAACACTATTACCGTCATCGGCGCTTCTCCTCCCGCACCACCATATGCAACCCTACCTCCGAAAAACTCTCCCTCACCATCGAACTTCACTCCTCTACCCCTAATAACCACCTGGTATTCGCCGGAGAATTGTCGATAGCAGGGCAGTGATGACGGTGTAAGGTGGTGGCGAGGATGGTGGTTGTAACGAACTACAGTGGTGTTGGGTGTTGGAGTTGGGGATGAGGAAGCAGACGGTTGTGGTGGTGGTGGCGGTGGTCGTGGCGGCAGCGGCTTTGTGGTGGTGGCATGTGTGGTGGTGGTCGAAAGTGTGGTGGTTGGTGAATAAGGTGATTGTGGCCTTGAAGGGTAACATGGGTAATGAAATCTCATTCCCTTGGGGGGTGAGGGGTAAGGAGTGGTGTTGTGGTGGTGGCATGTGTAGTGGTGGTCGGAAGTGTGGTGGTTGGTGAATAAGGTGATTGTGGCCTTGAAGGGTAACATGGGTAATGAAATCTCATTCCCTTTGGGGGGCGAGGGGTAAGGAGTTAGGAACTTGGGATGATTTGGGGGTAAGGAAGGGGTAAAGGGATTCATTAAGTTTGATTCCCTTTCCCTTTCTTATAGACCCCTAACCAAACGCCCCCTTAATCCCAACTCCTCATTCTATTAACTATTAAACTTCTAATGGCACACAATCGCCTTATTTTAATTTTAAAAGATAAAATTTAATCTATAGCTTAATCCTAATTAAACTAGGATACATGACAGATTTTTCATGTATCATACTCCCCTTCTACAAAAAGATTCGTACTCAAATCTTGGTAGAAGAGACCATGTCTTTGTACCCACCGGGTTAAAATACAAATATTGCAAACGCAATATTAGAAGTTACTAAAGATTTAAAAGTTTTCATTGAATACATATTCAAAAGCTCCTTTAGATCATCATCTTCAATGTAGGTTTGAAAGATTGAAAAGTTTTCATTGAATGCATATTCAAAAGCTCCCTTTAGTTCATCATCTTCAATGTAGGTTGTTAGTTTTTCAGACCGCCTCCTTTAACCTTGCAATGCCTTTTGAGTTTCTTCTCAATGTATCTTTCAAGTGGGGACTTATAAGAACTATTGAAATCAAGTTCGTTGTAGGTAAATCCCTTTTGACGAACATGTCAACATTGGCTTTTGATTTGTCTTTTAATAGTTGTCTCCTCCATTCAACCATATCTTTAGAAGATATGTAATGAACCTCAATTACAAGTACCTCTTTTACTTTTATCTTTACTATCCTCCCTAGTAAAACATAAATTGGATTCAAAGGGAGGGTAAGCTTCAGCGCAAACTTCTTAAAATTCTTCGTCAAAAATAGGCAGTAGATTAGCATCAAATAACGATGTATCTTCTATATGAGATTCCTCCTCAAAAGAAAATAGTTCATCGTTGTAGCGTTCTCTTTTGCCCACATAGGACAGTCTAGATTTAAGGAAATCAAGAGCCAACTGATGATTTGAGTACGGAAGCGAATTAAAATAACGAGCGATGTTGGAGCGAAGGGTCGAACTCAGTGACTCGTAGAACCGATGGACGAGTTTGATTACGTGGGGAATATTCAACCAAAGTCCGCCAAGACTTTAAACCAATGGGTGTTTATAATAAAGACGCGATCTTTCTAACTAGAAGTAGGAAAACTAGTTAATCCCAACTCCTCATTCTATAAACAATTAAACTTCTAATGGCACACAATCGCAATCTATAGCTTAATCCTAATTAAACTACGATACATGACAGATTTTTCGTATCAACTACTCCCTCTGATTCTTAGGAACTGCTCTATTTACTTTTGCACAGGGCTTAAGAATTGCAAGTGGGTCTGAGTGGGTGGTGGGTCTTGCCATCACAACATTGAAAATTAGCCATCCAAAACATGCCTAAAATAGAAATGAGGCAATTCAAAGAGTAAGTAGAAAATATAAAGTTGAAAGTGGTACAATTCCAAAGAAATGGAGGGAGTAAAAACTAAGCAAGAACAACCTTCAGATTCCTCACATCCCTCCTATAAACATTCAGCATAGCAACAAAAAACCCGCAACAAGAACTCAACATGAAACGTGCAGCTTACAGACACAAAGGACGCTGCTAAGTCACTAACTAAATGATTGTGACAGCAGAACCATTTCGGTTTGCTCTGGGGTAATTACTGAGTGGAGTATCCAATCGAACAGTATGATAGTTGGCATGTATAGTCGAGATGAGAGAAGGTAAAATTGAACTGCTTCAAATGAAAGCATACCTCCCCTGGTCATCCCCAAGCCTCAACGATGATATCACAACTTCAGCTGATTCATCATCAAAGTAGACATCCTGCAGTCAACACAATCACAAAGTCAATGAACTAGATAATAGTATAATACAAACTCACATAATTATGGAAAATAGCCTAGAGGAAAATAAAGTCGATCTTCAACGTTCCAAAATTACTACTTCCATCTAGTTCCCCTTATCTCCAAATTCCAATGCAGTTAAGGACTTGTTATTGTTTGGTTCAGGACTCCGATTGAACAAAATGGTTCACTAAACTGTTTGCGTTTTTTTTTATTGTGAAGTAACAGCATTATATGCAACTCTCAAAGCAATTTCATCTTGGGCTATTCGGATATAACTCTGATGATAGTACAAGGGACTCAGGTAGTGTTGTTCTTGTTGTTGTATGTCCCCTTTTTCACGACATCTTATGAGTAAAGCTCTAGACTAAGACTATCAAACGGCATTAAAAATTGGTACAACCGGTACCTCATCATCTCGATCAACAGTAACATTGTCCTGCAAGGGTACAAGACCTGTATTATTCTCAGCTCTCAATGACAAATTATGCACATTATGAATACAATGCACAAAAGACTACGCAAAATAAAGCACTCCACCTCTTCAGCACCATTGTTGCCAAATATGTCCGGTGAGAAAGCCCGATTAATGTCGTTAGCTAAAGTAGCAACATCGTAGTCTCTTTCATGAAGGTCGTCATCATCACTGTCTCTTGTTCTATCATGCAATGCGGTCGGCCGCCTACATATAAGGATCCCAGAGTGATAAGAAATTTAAGTTAAAACCGCACACAATCATCAGATGAAGCTGTTAAGCTGTAGGGACACTAGTTCACAGAAATGTTGCAAGAGTAATTTGGAAGGGCACGCACGCACGCACGTTTTGTTGTTTTAGCACATGACAGAATTCAGCAAGTTAAAACCTATGTTACTCAGACACGGGAGAGAAGAGTCGTGGCCGATACTTATCGGAGTATCCAACACGTGATTGTAAGATTTAAATGATGCATGGATACAGTCAAATAAGTATGTTGACTATTTTGTAGACATGAATACAACACGTCTTATATGTATTTTTTTTCATAATATTTGAGAAAAAAAATTAAAAAATGCTTTGAAATGTTGTGTTTCTGTTTTGTACAACTAATATACCGTATAACTCTATTAAAGCCGAGGAGTGAGGACCGCAGAGAGATAAAACATAAATATAAAATACTCCCTCTTATTCTATTTGTTGGTTCCCTTTTTTTTAGACACCAAAATTAAAGAAATGAATTGGACCACACAATACACCCTACCCCACATGCAATTGAATTTGGACCACATACAACTTACTAAAAAAGGAAAGGGGACCCAACATTTGATTCGCACGAAGGAAAGGGGAACCAACATATGATGGGGAGGGAGTATTAATCTTTCCAGCTGCCATCCACCAACATTCCACACACACACTCCTTTCTTAAAAAATAAAACCATAATCTGCTACCTATTTTCAGCCGCCACACTACCACTTTCTCTCTCTTTTCTTTACTTTTCTACCTCCTGCTGCAGCTCTTCACACCCCTCACGAGAGCAACATAGGTAAGTTTTATCAGTTATTGGCGCCGTACCGGAGTTGTGTCTCTTTCCGGCGTGTCGGAGACATATCACGTGTAGACACGCGGGTGCTCTGACGTGTCGGAGTTTCATAGGTTAAAGCAACAGAAACAGTCAACTATTGATTCATAAACCGCCAATAATCTATAAAATATTATGTCAACGTGTTGAGGAGAAAACACTTATGACCCAGATACCATACAGTCATACCGACATCTAACAATGATCAAACTCAACTGGTCTCTTTTTTGCTAGCAATATCAGCAATGAAACAGACATGAGCTGGGACAGCCTTCTTGAACATCATATAGAAACCATATGATTAATTTTGTTTGACGCTTAAAACAGACAAGTGAGACGACTATAAAACAAAGCATACATTGTCCCACGCTACCATCAGACAGGTCATGAGGTCCTCAATAGCTTAGGGGATGGTTAGTTGGCTCTATTGGAATGGATTTGATCCATTCGAATGCTTGGCCAGAGGATTTTGGAATGGAGTTAAAACACCTTGGAATCCCATACCACTCCCACCCTCACCCCCACCCCCCACTCCCCCGGTTTCAAACTCCATTCCTCCATGCTTACTAGTAGAATGAGTCAAACAAATTTTAAAAGGTATGGAACTATAACCCCATACTTCTATGGTTTCTCACTACAATCCATTCCATTCCTAACCATTGAACCAAATGGCCACTTAGTTTTAAAAGCTGCAAGGCACATAAAACAACGACAACATGACGAGAAGCGGCAAAGGTGTGTGCCTCATGTACACAAGGCCCATTACGTTGGCAAACAAACTTGTATATTTTGAAATAAATTTCATGCACTAATACTTGCTTATGGGATGGGGCTATAAAAAAGGTTATGTAAAAAAAAACTAAGAAGATTAGGCCTAAAGGGAATGGTATAGTAACAGAATTAGTACAAAAACTATAACATGACATAATAGCGTGCATTGCTAATTATAACACGGCGCTATGCCATATGCACAAGCACGCCTCAAGCGGGCACTATGGCTAAACCCTCAAAGTACCTAGGAACGCTTTTTGAAACAAAGCTTAATCGAGTCCTTAAATAATTCCTTTTTTTTCAAGTAACTCAGAATATTAATGAACATGAAACCAAGAGATGTACCAAATTATGGGCAGATCTTAAGCTGCAAGCTGGAAAACACTAAATTCACTATATATTAAAACAAAAAACAAGCAAGTCGCGGATGTAACGTGAAACCCATGCAACGCGGCAATTCCGAGAACGTTTACTAAAATGCAATTAACCTTGACATCTTTAAATCTGATTATGGAGTTGGTTTTCCCTGTGGTAGCCTATTTCACAAATTGCAATATTCGCAAATACAAATGTGCCTAAATATATTTTACAAAATATAACATATAGTATATATTAAGTTGTGAAATATTGTTAATGTAATGGTGATAAATCAATTACGCCAAAAGAGATGAAGACAGCAAGTGAAAATAAACGTACCCACATGCCCAACGGTAAACATTCTCCAGCACGTTTCTTTCCTGTAAAACAGATGCGTGCCAGTCACTCCACTCTTTATTTCCCTGCCCGTCAAATGCACAACCAAAAGTATCAACAGAAAGTATCAAGTCTCTTGATCAATTGAGATGAAATAGATTTCGGCAAATTAAGAATCCAAGCTGTTGGAAGGTAATCACCAACAAAATAAATAGAACTCAGTCTTTATGAAACAAACGTCGCACCTGAGTATTTGCTTGAATACTTTTATTGCTTTGTCCAAGTTGAACAACTTTATTGGCAATTCGAGAAATATGTCCAAGATTACCTGCTCTTGGACCCTTTTTATCAGCAGCAGGCACTGTTGGCTGTAATAACAATATTTGATAACCAGCAAATATTAGCCAGAAACCATGACAAGTCACAAGGTGTCTTCATGATCAACTTTTGATCCTAGAAAAATATAAATTGTGCTAGAATTTGAGACGTAAGGCCTATATTGCTAAAATCATCCTAAGAGTTCCATGTATTGGTCATTTATTTACGTTTGTAATGTGAATCACCATTATGTATTTTCCAGGAGATATGTCAAATTGGGTTTGCATACAGGTTTCATACCCATGTCTTTAAGATCTTGAGTGACAGTGTGGACAATGATATGCCAAAATTGAAGACTGGAGAGTCAAAGTAACATAAGCCCAAAATTCCAAATATTTTCCTCATGCGTCTCATAGCTCTACCGCCTACCCGTGCATTAAATATTGGCCAGCAAATTAAGGTTTTAGTGATATTTCCCAA
>JAOWBH010166662.1:0-10892 GCA_028566215.1 Silene coronaria
CAGATGTGTATAGCTATGGAATGCTGCTTTTCGAGTTAGTTTCTGGCCGACGAAATGCTAGTTCAGGAAAGTTTGAATTCTTCCCAACTTGGGCTATGACGAAATTAGCGGAAGGAGAAGATATCTTAAACATACTAGATCCTATATTAGAAGGTGATGGAGAGATAGATCAAGTAAGTAGAGTATGTAAACTAGCATGCTGGTGTATTCAAGATGAAGAAGATCATAGGCCATCAATGGGGCATATCGTTCAAGTTCTTGAAGGGTTTCTGGATGTGGATATGCCTCCCATTCCTCGGTCTCTCCAAGTGTTTGTTGGTAATGAAGAAAGCATCATGTTTTTCTCAGAACTCTCGTCTGACCAGCCATTGACAGAGCAGACAAGCTATGCCTCTGCTACTTCGTCTGCAGCCCCCGGTACCTCCTCACATGCTACTGCTACTTCCTAGAGATCTTATTCATGAGATTCTGAAATTCCCCAGTGTTTTTCTGATGTTCTCATTCATATAATCGTTGTTTTATAGCTCTGGTTATATTTCTTGCAATAAACAAGGTATATAAACGTACTATAAGAAGCACAACATTATTATTCATCTCAATTTAAAATTCTCCCATCTACTACGTGGGAAGAGTAGCTGGCTATAAGCATGATCGTAACACCCATTATTTAGGGTACCGTTGTATTGTCAAAATGATGGCCTAGTGGCGGAAATCTTAGGCGAGCAATTTACCTGTGCTTTTTACAACATTTAATAAGGTCAGTTTTACTACGGTTCCATGTCTATACTACAACGGTCCCGTTTACATTTTTGTACTTTTCGTTTCCGTTGAGTCGTTTGAGATAGTTTCTGGCCAGTTTGGTTCGGATTCTACTTTACTCTCCTTATTCGATTTATCATTTCCTAAACCAACGCACATGCTAAAACAATTTCAACGAGTTCAAATTGCATTGAGTGACGTACAAACTATTCACATGCTAGGATTATAAAACAACAGTTGCATATCACTACCAATTTACTAAGCATGTCAATTGAAATATCGACGATTAACTTAGTCAAGACCGTTATAAATGAGGGGCAGGGTCAGATGTCCAATAAAACGGCTTCTTGACATGTATCTTCACCCGTTGCTCCAAATCTAGGTTTCTGGTAACCGATTTCATTAGGTGGCAAGAGTCATTTCTACTTTAGAATGATTTGGCACAAGACTAAAAGCTCATTCTAAATCAATTTTGCTTCTCCTCTTTTGATTAGAGTGTGAAGTAGATTCGAACAAATCCAAACTCCTATAAAGATTGGTGACGACTCTTTGTTTTTATTTGATTTGATAAACCTCGCCTCAAGTAGTATTCTGGTAGCATCTAGCCCAAATATAAACCTATTAGTATTTTTTTTTTTTTTTTGTTGGATTGCTAAAACGAGTAGAAATGCAGTATAGTGAAAACTAGGAACAATGGGATGATGATCTGACAATCAAATAAGAAATTTAATTGATTTCCAAGTCATCATTCTGAGAATTAAATGCGCCGTAACAATGAACTGGCATAAGCTCTGTAGCAATTGCCTGACAGTTTGTTTATGCGTTCTGTTTATGTACAGTAGAAGCATCAGAATTTGCACAAGGCTAATAATTTCCACCAGTAGTAACGTAAAACTATCACCAACTGTAAAGTACGGAAACAAACTTGTTACCAATTTACCAGCCACAGTCAGTCGGTCACGCAAACATGCATTCTTCAACCCTGGTTTTCATCATATGCAGAAGCAACTAATAACATCCACAAGCGTTCTCGTCTTCGTGATAAAAAGCCACTCCCCTGGCAGCATACAAAACATAATTCCTGGCTAATGAGTAGAACATATAAAAAAGGGATGGTTTATAGGAAAGAAAACAAGAATGGCTGAGCGGAAGTAGATTAAAGCATGTGAACTGTGAACTAGTGACCAAGTGTGGATCATGATCTGTGAGAAACTATGGTTTTACAAAAGAAGCGCCAAAAGAAGCATGAACATGTAAAGACAATACTGAAACAATGAAACCACATATGTGATACTGCTGCCATCGCAAAGTTCTTCGCAGTCGACTTTGATAATTTACCCATATCAAATTTGACTATTAGTTTTTCCATAGCTACGTGATGGACCATAAAATTTGTAATGTTAGATTTATCAAAAGAACAACTTTCATATGATCATATTGAGAAAGTTGCTAGTGTTATATATCATGAAAAAATACCAGGCAAAATTGTTTGACCCCAAAAAATTCAAATGGGACAACATGAATTGAACAAAGTATAACTTACCACATAAAATAAATGTATTAGTGATTATGTCACTGCTTTGGCCCATAGAGAGGATCTACAACCACATAAGGGGAATCACCCACATTCCTCAAAAGAGGAACTCTAGAAGCAGCATACTCTTCATCGCTGTCATAATACCTATCCCTGTGTGGGCCGAGTGCTTTAAGCAACATAGCCAACAGAAACGACAGTCCCTACAATTGAAAATTCGACTATGTCAGTATTTGACTAACCAGAATAACATAATGTTACTAACCAAAAAAATTAAATACCCAGAGATGAGCAAAATGTTTCATGTTTCAAGTTACCAATGTATGCGACTGTCACCATTTGTAGAATTGTAATCTGGTTTCTGAATTGATTTTGTGACGATTAGATTTGAGACGGATACGATTGTTTTTCCGGTTGTTTGTTTCTACTTCCTTCTACTGGTTTCACATAGCAACAAAAATAGCATTTCCCTATAGCTTCAAAGGCTCTCGCCTATCAACTAGTAAACTGGTTCGGTTGGAATCAGCCTTTCCCTATGTTGAAATAAAAAAGAAGAAAAGGAATTGTTTTTGGATGATCGAGAATCATGTTAATAGACTGCTACTTTCGTACATAAGAAGTGCAATGGGTTTAGTAAATCTTTTTGCTTTAACCATCATACTCCACGGCCAAAGAAAAATGAGCCTTTAGTTCTACCGAAAACATAAAATGATACAGAGTACATTTTCATTAAGTGACATGTAGTCGAAAGATTAGGGCTTGTTTGGACACCAAAATAGGAGGGAAAGGGAGGGGAGGGGGAAGGAAGAAAGGCAAAGGGAGGTGGAATGGATGGTGAGAGTTTTACGTCCAAATCTTCCCTTTATGGAGGGGAAAATATTTGGCTTGGAGGAGGAAATGGAGGGATCCATTTTCCCTCCCCTCCAAAGTCCAAATCCCTTCAACCCAAATTTGTTAAACAACCAAGGGAAATTGTCTCCCTCCTAATCCCTCCCCTACTCTTCCCTCCAAATCCCTCTATCCAAACAAAGGGTAACTGACTCGCGAGTCTTCAATAACAGGGTAGTTGAAAAACCAACGAAATTACTGCAAAAACAAATGATATAGTTCTATTTTAAGGTCGAATATGGTATTGGTCACATGTGCCCACCTAACTAAAGACGTGTTTGTCACATACATCTGACAACCCAAGCAACTTGGGACAATGGGGAAAACCAATAAATTACTCATCGTGAGTTTGTGTCCATTTGCATAGTATTAAATAGGATCATTTGTAAAATACAACCTTTAAAAAAAAGTTTGTAAAACACAACCTTTAAAAACCAAAAAGTTGCGAAACACTACTTATTGATCGGATTCCGTTAGCTTAATTCATTTACGGTGTCATACATAACAGTTCGCACGTAGCTTATTTGGTCAAAAAAATAATACTCACAACCTACGATAAGTGGTCACACGTAACTTATTTGGTCATAAGACTCATAACAGTCCGCAAGTAACTTATTTAAAAACCAAAAAGTTGCGAAATACTACTTATTTGGTCAAACTCTAGCCAAAATGTAGTGTTTCGCAACTTTTTGGTTTTTAAAGGTTGTGTTTTACAAAAAAAAAATTTAAAGGTAATGTTTCGCAAAAAAAAATTTTTAAAGGTTGTGTTTTACAAATGATCCTATATTAGTCCCGCAATGCTGTACCATGACCGACATATAGGTTTTAAAGGTTATTGCACGCACATTTGAGGCTATAGGAGCAGCATTTATGTCGCAACGACTAAAATCAAACAAGAATGACCAATTGTATAATGAAATCTCTAACTAAGATAAGGCGTTGTTTAGAAACCAAATAGAAGGGAAAGGGAGGGAGGAAGAAGGATGGGGAGGGAAGGGAAACAAGGAGTTTATGTTTGGATACAATTTGTTCCAAATCTTTCCAATCGTGGAGAGATTTTGATTTGTCTTGGAGGAGGGAAAATAGATCCCTCTAAATCACTCCCCCTCCATTTCCATCCTACCTTATTTGTTATCCAATCAAGGGACTTTGTATCCCTCCCTCCCCTCCCCTTCCATTCCCTTCAATCCTTCCATTCAAATAAGCCCTAAGAGTGTGTTTGGATAACAAAATAGGAGGCAAAGGGAGGGGAGGGGGAATAGAGGATGAGTGTTTGGTTCCAATTTTCCTCCAAGTCTTTCTTATGGTGGAAGGATTTTGGTTTGCCTTGGATGAGGGAAAATGGATCCCTCCAAATCCCTCCCCCTCGATTTCCTTCCTATTTCTTTGTTATCCAAACAAGGGATTTTGTATCCCTCCCTTCCCTTTCCCTCCAAATCCCCTCATCTAAACAAGGCCTAAATACCATGGTCCGTTTAGATGTGTTCATGTATACGGAAACACCCCAAGGCGAGTATATGAACATGGAACTCAGGGTAGGAACATGGAAGTCATGGACTACCCTGTATGTAGTATATGTGTGGAAAGAGCCAAAGCTTCTAGATATAGTTCATTGTTTTTAATAAGGAAAAGCCGAGACACTCACACACACCCAATCTAAGATTCTAAGGCCTTGTTTGGATATCAAAATAAGAGGGAAAGACAAAGGAAGGGAAAGGGAGGGGAATGAGGTGTTGGTGTTTGGATACAATTTCCCTCCAAATCTTTCCTATTGTGGAGAGATTTTGATTAGGCTTTTGGAGGAAAAATGGATCCCTCCAAAACCTGCTCCTCCAAATTCACCCCCCTCCATTTTCTTCCACTCTTATTTGCTATCCAAACAATTCCCTATATACTAAGAGAATAAAAAAGCTCAAATGTTTTCCCTCCAAAATGCATACCCCTAATTAAGGAAATATATAAAATTACATTTTCCTTCATTAAACCTATATCTTTTTATAAAATATAATATACATTAACATATAATATTTTCATGAATTTAATTTTTTTTTTTATCAAGTTCTGAACTATAATCTTTTAATTAAAATAAAAGATTCATTTGGCGTTATTATAAGAAATGATTTATTTCATACTTAAATCATACAAAGCAAAACCTATCAATTGTTATTGCAATTAGTATCATGATAAAAAAAAAATCATTAAAAAAATTTGAAAAATTTTATGCAAGAAATCACTAGCTTCGAGTTAAAGGAAAAAAACATTAAAATTTGAGGATAATTGCGCTTATCTATTTATTTTCTCAAATCAAAGTACATTGATATGAAATTAGAAAATTAGCGAGGTATCAATTCAATATATAAGTAATTCATAAAAATAAAAATCTATATATAGATCAAAATTAGTGGATTTCAATCCCCTACTTTCCCTCCTTTTCTTTACCTCCAAATCCCTCCATCCAAACCAGCCCTATAGGTGTAGATGGCAAAGAGGGAGGGTACAAAGAAATAATAAGGAAAAGCTGTGTGAATTTGAGGGACTTGGAACTTGGGAGTTAGTTATCAAAAGCTCTTTGGCTTGGGTTACAGAGAGAGGCAGGCATATCTCGCATATCCGTGTTTCATTTCTAAATTCTGACAACTCATAGCCATTTTATAAACAAAAACGTAAAGTTTAGTTACTCCGTAATTGATAAAGAGTACTTATTATACACTACCTCCTTTCTAACAAGTCCTTCACAATTTTCAAAATCAACCTCACATATTTTTGAAAATATGAACCGCCTATTTTAAAGGAGAGAAATACCACTTTCTTCCAAAACTCCTATCTCCTGCAAAATTTCAATAATTGATATATTTTATGCATATTTCCTTAAATACCCAACAAAAAAAAAAAACAAGTTTTGGCGTAAAATAGGGGGGAAAAAACATGAACCTCTCATATCGCAATTTATTTTTCAGCATCAATAACGATAATTTGTGATTAATATTCAACAAAAAATGTTCCCATTTTAGCCCCAAAATGGCATCGCTTAGTAGCTGGTTTGGACAGAATGTTCCAAGACAGGAATTTTAGGTACAAAATTTACAATGTGAAGGAGTTTTGGAAAAGTGTACTCGATATAATAAGAAGTGGTTATCAACTAACTCTTAGAGGATTGCTTTGATTGAGGGGAAAAGGGTGGAAAAAATATTGAGTAATAATTTGGGGTCATTTTAGTGAGTCTGGTATGAGGCCATGAGGGTGATTATTCATCTAGGCAACTCATTAGTTCCATCCCGGGGTAATATATAACCAAATTTGACTTCAAGGTAACAAGTTGCAGTTAAGAGGTCAAAAATTAGGAAGAAGAAAGTCCATACGACCCAAGTTATACACTATTCTGTATTAAACTTGAAGAAAACTAGTATTGGTAAGTGATCTCTGACACGTCCAATGACAACTTAAGGTTGTACAACATCCTTTAGCTCATTATAACTAATGATGGCAAGACTATTAAATGCTGAAGACATATCCTTGCAAGTACTTCTTGTTATTTGACTCAAGATAACCGTTCAAAGTCCTATCAGTTGTCCAGGACATAGCTGTACAAACCAGCAGAATGCAGGTGTCCAAGTGCCCAGGTTGTTTGAGATGATCAAATTAAATTAACACACAGACAAATGAAGCAGAGAAAGATGGGGAAGAGGTGTTCGGGGACTCTATTACTCTGCCTCCTCATATTACTATTTACTAATGTACCTGTATCCGAAACTCAACACTCCGACATGGCATGGGTATAACACATGGACTCTTCGTTTTGGATAGAAAAAAGAAATATAGAATATCTTGAAATAGTCAGTCCAACAATTTAGACACATTTTCCTATCTGCTACTTCTAGCTAAGTTACTCTAAATAGGGTATTGAACAAGGAGGCAAGGAAAACCTGTGCAGCAAGAACTGTCAAACCAATCCATTTGAAAAAGTCAAAATTCTCGCGCAAAAAGATTCTCAAATGATGCAAATTCCCTGTAGCATCTCTCGGGAAGTCCTGCAACAAGGTGACATTATATTAAATTCATAACAAGGTAACTGGCAACATATGAAGATATATGATTAGCATGAGAGGGAATGGTTAATACCTGCTCCCAGTTACGGTTTAGAAAGACATCTGCCGTTATGACACCTTCTAGCACAAGTATTAAGAACACAAACATCATGTACTACGCACTGTTAAGGCAAACCCATTACAGTAAAATAATAATGAAGCAATAATAGAGGCTTTATCAGAAGGATACAATATATAAGCTGCAAGCGTTTAATGTTTCTGCAGCAACATGCCCTGAGAATGCGATGGCGGAATAGATGAGGCCAAGACCCAGAAAAGCATAGAGGAACCTGTAAGAAAGATGTTTGAATTATCATCACAAGCTTAGTTCATGTTGCAATAATAGAATCAACATCATATAATACGGAATACATACCAAGGAAGAGGGAAATCAGATTCATCAAAAGGGGATTGACCAGTTTCGTTTTGCCAAACTCTGATCATCCAAATACCATAAATAACCATCGCAATTCCAGACATTCCGATGACTCCATTAAACAATTTCAACAATGATTGAAACAAACTCCTTATTAAACTCCCCATCACAATTCGTAAATGGAAACCCTAAAAACATGAATGATTTGGGGTTTGGATTAGGAGAGAACAATGGGGAGCCAAATGTGTTTGTGTTCTACACTTGTACAGTTGTACTCTTGCCAAATAGGAACCCGCTGCGTTGTATTTTTCATACTTCAATCATTGCCCTACAGGCTACAACTGGCGTGCCGTCATAGAACTTTTTAACAAACTCTTTGTTTTTAGGGTCACTTCTTTTCAATTACTCCCGCTTTAAATTTATTTAAAAAATTACACCCAAAATATATACTTAGGCTACATATTGCATCTAAAACCAATTTTAGGTGGAAAAATTTATAGATTGATGATTTTGCCCTGTGTTTATATCATCCATTTTCGGTTTGACTCTTCATTTCCCTTCTCTATTACATATGTTAACCTAATTCCTTCCTCCCAAACATATTTCTCTCAAAATATTATTCCTTAATTCTTCCTTTACATCATTTAACTTAATTAATCCCAAACATTATACCCTCAAATTTCCGTCATAATCCAATACAAACCTAAATTATCGAGTTCGCTTATTCGAAAGTGTGTTCATTCATCACCTTCAATCAATTAATTTATGTAAGTTGTCGTTTTATCTATTTTTTCGAATTTGTTTGTAGTTTATTGTTTGATTTTTGTTACTTTGCCAATGTCGTGAAATTGATTATTAATTTATGGGTTTATTATTGATTGCCATTGAATTGAATTATGTTAATGTTGGTGAACCTAATTTCTGATTTTTCAATTTTTGTTACTTTATAATTAATGGCCATTAAATTAGGTTTGATTTGTTAATCTTAATTCCTGGGTTGTAAATATTGGGGTTTTTAATTTCTGGGTTTTGAATATTAGGGTTTTTTATTTATTTATGGGGTTTGAATTTATGGGTTTTGAATTTCTGGGTTTCGTATTTCTTGGTTTTGAAATAGGTTTTCCCATCTTTGAATTTCTCCCTTGTTGTGGATATATTCTAGGAAATGACTTCAAAAACCGAGCCTACAAGGGTAAGTTTGCGTGTCTATCATGGTGGTGAATTTAAGTATGATCACAAAGGAAAGTTTGAATATGTGGGTGGTGGTGTACATATTCAACATGGTGTTCTATATGGTGAAGTTACTGTGCAAATGTATAAGAAGTTGGCTCTTCGATTGACTAGTCGTGATGACTCAGAAATTTGGTATAGAAGACCAATGAGGAGTATTAGTGATGCTAAAGGAAAGGGGTTATTGGTTTCTTGTTTTGATCTAATCAATTTACAAAAAACTTTGTGTAAGAATACCAAGACATTAACTGTGTGGATTACTCTATCAAGGACAACAACAGAATCTTCTGCTTCCACTGTATTACAAAAGACCAAAAATGTCAATGTGGGCCCACTGGAAAAAGATGTTGTGGTGAAAAATACTTCTTTATGTAGTAAAGATGACAGTGGGGAGGTCCACAACCTTATTTGTCCTATCCAATTCAAAGTACCCACACAACAAATACCTACCCCAACTAATGCACCTCACTCACCTCTCTTACCTTCAAGAAGAAGCCCTAGAGAACACAAAAATAGCACACAAACATCACCAATACAGATCAACAAAGCTGACCTTGTTAATGTAAATGTGAGCACAGATAGGGAGAAGTTACCCTTGAGGAGGAACTTAAACTTTGGTGTGCAGCCTGGGGTTGTGTTTAGGGAAACAGAGGGGGATTGTGACAAGCATACTGGTGGTGTGAGTGGTGTTGTGACTGGGTTTATTGAGCTTGGAGTACATAAAAAAGACATAAAAGGGAAAGGTAAGGCTGTTAAAGGCAAGAAGATAACAAGTGTGAGAAAGGAGGAGAATAAGGTAGTTGTGAGAAAGGGGCAGAAGAAAGTAGATCTTGATAAGGGGAAGAAAGTAGATCTGAGCAAGAAAGGAAAGAAAGTAGATTTAAGAAAGAGGAGGAAGAAAGTAGCTGAACACAAAATAGACGAAGATGAGTTTACTGATTCTGAGGTGAGTGAGCAAGGCAGTGATGATTTTGGGTTGAATGAGTTTGATATTGGGATAAATAAGGTTGATGACTTATTTCAAAAAGAAGACACTGGCTTAACTGTAAAGGGAGTAGAAGCTGCTTTGGGCATTGAAGAATTGAAGGGAAAAGAAATAGCTGAACTTGAACCATCAAAAGCAAAAGAGAGGGTCTTATATGGAGTTGATGACTTATATGTGAATGTGGAGGCAGATTTGGATTATGACTCAGATGAGTTGAGAAGCTTACATGAATCTGATGACGAGGGATGTTCTAACCCTACGGCCAACCCTACATTTAACCCTGACCATGACTTTAGCAAACCTATAAAGCTGAGGGTAGGGTTAAACTTCCCAAGTGTTGAGGTTTTTAGGAAAGCTCTAGTGCAGCATAGTGTGACTAATGGCTATGACTTCTACTACTCACACAATGGAAGGGACAGGGTGACAGCCTATTGTTACAATAGGTGTAAGTGTGAGTGGAACAAGAAGAGGTCAAAATTGGGAAAGTGTGTTTGTGGGACTAAGAATCCTTGTAGGTTCAGAGTACATGCCATTAATCTGACAGAAGAAATATTCCAAATCACTGGGTTACAGTTGAAGCATAATTGTGTAATGTCCACTTATAATAGAAAAGTAAGTTCTGAGTACCCAGCTGAGAGGTACATTGAGTTCTGGAGAAACAATACTGATTGGAAGTTACAAAAGTTCTAGAAACATGTACTACAAGAGCTAGGAGTCCATGTCACCTACACAAAATGTTGGTTGACAAGAGCAAGGGCAAGGCTGATGATACATGGTAATAGCAAGGATCAATATGCTAAGGTATGGGAGTATGCATCAGCAGTGTTGAAGTTCAACACTGGGAGTTCAGCTTTTGTTGTGTGTGACAATATTGAGAGGCCTCCACCTATATTTAAGAGATTTTACATTTGCCTCAAAGCCTGTAAAGAGGGGTTCAAAACAGGAGGTAGACCTATAATTGGAGTGGATGGGTGCCATTTGAGGGGTGTATATCCTGGTATGTGTCTGGTGGCAGTTGGGGTTGATGCAAATAAT
>JAOWBH010166673.1:0-10892 GCA_028566215.1 Silene coronaria
GTCGTAGGCTGGCTAGGGCTTTTGTGGGCCGATCTTTGGCGCGTCTAGTCAGAGCTCATGGTGGGGCTGGTGACACTTGGTATAAAAATGGGCTAAGAGTAGGCCAGGGCCATCTCTAAGATTTCGGGGTCCTGTGCGAAATTTAAAATGAGGCCCTCTCTATTACTTTCTTGTAACTCAAAATCGATTTTAAAATATATTATATATTACAAACTACCCAAGGAAAATGATTATATATATGTAATTGCTTGTTTTGCCTAATTTTAGATGGATGATTATATGCAACAATATACATCTAAATTACTCTTATATGAGACGAGTGAAAAAAAAATAGCCTATCTCATGAACCCACAAGCATGTAAAGACTCAAACAAGACGTTACAAAAATAATAAGAATGCTTACACAATTACACGCAAAACAACTTAACAAGTTGCAAAAATAAAATGGCACGGAAAATGGAGCCAAGAGGACTCTCGAACTCCCGGAAGTCTCACTGAAATATAAGTTGCTAACCACTGAGCCAAAGCTAGTTCAATGCTCTTCTATTACACTTTCCTTGTATATATACAGACATTAGTCGCTATTGCGCCACCAAAAAATGGAGGCATGTGCCGCCGTACCAGTTGCACAGGCTAATTGCGAAAATGGATTGAGGGTGGTCAGAAATGGGTTTAGCCATTGAGGATGGTGGAAATGGGGTTAAGGGTGGTCTTAGATGGGTCGAGGGTGGTAGTAAAAGGGTCATTGAGTACATGGTGGTGGAGATTGGCTGGAATTGGAAACAATATAGGTAGTTTGTGGAGGGGAGATAGGGTTATGCGGAGGAGAGAGAGGAAGAGGTTAGTTAAGGGGGATAGGTTTAGTAGATGGTAATTATAGTTATGAGTGTTTAATGTTGGTAAAGTAGTGGCTAATTTGGTAAATCTGTATGCTCATTCAGGATATATATTCATAATTTAGTACCCTAAAAACTTACCAAAGTAGAGATAACTGAAACGGGAAGAACACGTTGAAATCTCCTTTTAAAGAAAGTGACAAGATCATGAAGAAATGGAAGAATTTTGCTTAAAGGAAGTGTCATCAATTTGTATAATATCGCAGTAGGATTTATGCATGATATCTGGTTGAAGAATTGATTCTCAATGGAACCGTTTAGTAGCGGGCTTATGCGTTTCTGTACATCGAATTTGATTTTGATTCAATCCTCAGTACAAATGCCACTCTGAGTACATTGTATGATACTTCCTTGTTCTTGATATGTTTTATTTTTATTTGGTCGTGTCTTTATATTTCAGTTATTTCTAACCTAGTCCTAATTGTTCTAACTTGTGCATATTTGCGGTTTCAGTTACTTGCAGATGGTGTTATCCCTAATGAGTATGGTATAAATCCTAAACAGAAATTGAAAATTGGTTCAAAGGTAACATTCCCTGTAATTGATAATTGCAAGTTGTAAACCCCCAAAACAAAGTATTATATTTATAGTTTCGAAGGCACCATTAGGTGATAAATTCATGCCAGAAATTCTTGACTTGGAAAATTGCTCTAGTAGTCTAGTGATACTGGGTTGCTTTTCTTGATAAAAAAAAAATCTGTAAATGCTGCATGTTTGCAACCTATTCTTGGTTTATAAGAATTTAAAGAAGACTTAGAACCTGAAACTGATGTAGTATTTCATATTCATCGTGAAACGGAGAAATTCCTACAGAGATTAAATAAAGGAAATAAACACATCAAAATTCTGTTTTAGAAATGGAGCATATTTTCTCACTCCTGAATATTACAGAGTTCTTGTGGTAGGCTGCTTAAATAATTTGTACAATTGGCAAGATTTCTGTTTATAGTGTTTTACTACTATGTGTACTCACTGCTGCCTTCTCCTTACAGATAGCTCGCCGTTTGTTGGGTAAGATCTTGATTGACTTGCGGAATACTCGTGAGGAAGCTATCAATGTTGCTGAATTGAAGAGCAATCATGCACCATGTACCGAATCTAGCAGGGAAGAGGATACCAATCACTGGTCAAAAACACAAACTAAAAATGAAGAGGCGAGAAAATCGTCAGCTGCTAGTGATCTGTCGATGGATCACGATGATGATGATGAAAAGGAGACAGAATATCGCTTGGATCCAAAGTACATACCCGGACTTTCTTCGTCTCTTTACTACTTTCTCACTTGTTTCAGATTAGCGTTCTAAAAGTAATATAATGATGATTTATTCTTTCAGGTATGCTAATGTAAAAACACCAGAGCGACATGTGAAAACACGGTTATATTTCACGTCGGTGAGTAAGATAGGCCATCATCTCATAATTCTATCTATGTAATTCTTCACTATGGGAATCTGTCAAGCAGCGGATGCTGGAATTTATGTTTTTCGCGTCCTGGTAAAAAATAAGAAACTCTTATTAACAAAAACCTTAAATTTGAATTACTTTTTTGTATAATCTTGGGCAAAGTACATAAACTTATAATTTCTCCCAGGACCCTGTGGTTGAACATGGGTTTAACAATGAACTGATGTCTTAACAATGCAACACCATAATCAGGAATCGTGCTTGCAGGTCAACATTTTGTTAGTGTTTATTTAGTGTGGTAATATGGCTGGCAGGAATCCCATATTCATTCTTTAATGAATGTTCTTCGATATTGTAATTTGGATGAATCATTACAAGGAGAGGAGAGCCTTGTCTGTCTCAGTGCTCTTGAGCGGTTATTCAAAACTAAGGAGCTTGATTACATGAGTTATGTCGTGTTAAGGATGTTTGAGAACACAGAGGTCAGTATTGTGCTTGTACTCGCTCCGTTCCATATTATAAGTCCTTTTATAACATAGATATTAACTTTGGTTTGGAAACATTACAGTATTACAGTATAATAATTACCCACTGAAAATTGAAAAGAAAATAAGTATTGTTTTAACATAGATAATAACTTTGGTTTGGAAAATAATGCATGGGAATTTGCAATTTGATAGAGGAGTTCTTGGGAAATGCAAAACGACAAAAAAAAAAAAAAAACATTGCTTTATAAAATGTGACTTTTTAAATGAAACCGAGGGAGTATTTGCTATCCTCTTGGATAAATTTCGCTGCAGAGTGCTGAAATCCAGGACTCCTATTTGAGAGAAAAGAAAAGCCTTATAAGCATGATTTGTAAGCTGCAAGCTCACATCCACGCTTGGTTCAAAATTGAGTATCGGTCATAGTCGTGGTAGCGGTTTAATCGGTCCTTACTTGGCTGCGCGTACGGGTCGCGGGAAGTCTCAGTGATTTCTCGGGCGATATCTCGTATCGGTATAGTGAAAATATGATACAACTCGGTCGAGATTTTGAACCATGCATCCACACCATATGGAAATATTACTTCCCCCATCAATAATTATAAAAATTTCTACTTCACTGAGCACAAAAATTAAGGAGGTCAACAATATGGTGGTGGAAAATAGAAGTTGAGAAAATATATACTGGTAGAAATTATATTGAGCACAAATATCAGACATAGAATGAAAGATTTTAATATGGATGGATTTATACTAAACGGTTATGGATGATGTTCATGTTAGCCAACCCCAAATCATGTTGGCAGGCACTAAGGCTCTCTTGTTGTTGTACTAGTATGTAACTGCATAATTTCATGGTGGTGGATAAAAAGTTGTTGGAGACTTGGAATGAATTTGCAGGTAGCTTTGGACGACCGGGACAGGTTTCGCATAGAATTGACTTTCAGCCGTGGTGCTGATCTCTCTCCACTTGAGGTAAGACTTTGTACATAGAGGCATGATCATTATTATTACATGGCTGCATGAACATGTTTTAATTTATCAAAAGTACATATTTTATACCACTTTTTCAGAACTTGTACTTTATCAGTTTATATAAACTTTCTTCAAACCTCCTGCTTAATATGACGATTCCCTCTCGATATCCTACCAAATGCCAGTTTTTGGCAAGAAAAAAAAAAGTTTGAAGTGAAAGACAATTATTGATGACCTTTACTTATGCCCAAAACATTATTTTAGTGGAAAGGACAATTACTGATTAGTATTGGCTGAAAGTGACTTTCATATTTGCCAAAATGGCTTTTGGTGGAAACATTTTAAGAATGTTCCATAAAGGTATGAGTTTTGAAGAAATTTTATATCAGGTGTACAGTCTGAAAAAATGATAAAGAATAGGTATTTTATGTCAAATCATTTACTTTAATTTAGATTCCTTGTGTTTTTCACGAGATATAGAATGACTCGTAATTCTAATGAACATTATAACTATCATCATGATCAATATGTAGTTATTTTCTGATTATTGATGATGTAGTCTTTTTCATTCAGTTAGATTCAATATATTTCCAAAAGGCACAAGTTTTAAGAAAATGGTAAGTAAGAAGTAGGCCTATTCATTATTAAAAAGGGTGTATTATGGAGTGTGTGGTCTTTTATAGTCAATTTTACCGTGAGGAAATAATGAATTGTTTTGAATTATCAAAAATCCTTTATTAAATTTAGTCCCAACACACCGGCGGACTTTAAGTCACATCTTGAAGCTATCCTAAGTATGCCTCCCAGTGCGGTATTTGGGCCTTATCTTGGTGTTCCCACCTATTTACCCAAGAAGAAAACTCCTGAGTTTCACTTCCTAATTGATAGAATTGTGGCTTCACTGGTCTGCTATGTACTTCAGTCAATCAAGTAAGCTTATATTAATCAATTGCGTTCTCCTTGTATTCTTGAATCACTTACTTTCCGTCCTCCTCATCACCATTAGCCCATTAGTATCTGCTCCAATATCGAGTCCCTGATCCTTAGATTCTGGTGAAGACGCCGAAATGATCATAAATTGATCCATTGGCTTTAGGACGCTCTTCAGGCTCCAAGGTCTAATGGTGGTCTGGATTTTAAGAACGTGCCCCTCCTCAATCAAGTTGCCTTGCTAAAGCAAGTTTGGGAAATCCATCACCAATTCAACTCTCTTGTAGCCCGAGTTTATAAGGCAAAATATGAATCTGATCTCCCAATACCAATGACAAGATCCAAGGATCTAGCTCTTCATTCATCTGGAGAAGCATCTGTGTAAAGCTACCCACCTTAGCACTGAAGGCGTGGCATGGAAATTAGGGAATGGGGTTTATGTGAAGTTGTCTAAAGACAACTGGCTTAATGGTAAACGCCAAGTGTTTCGTCAACAACACCTAAATCATAACATTATTCCCAAGGACTTGATCTCAGGTGGCGTTTGGAATCCTACAGCTATCTATAAATATTTTGTGGTTCTTTTGCCAAAGGAATATTAGCCTTGGAACCACCAGCCTCTTCGGATGATGACTTCATCTATTGGAAATACACTTCGGATGATAACTTCATCTATTGGAAATACACCGATGATGGTCACTACTCTATCAAGACGGGTTTTCTTCATCTCCAAAATATTTTGCACAGTTCACAATTTTGTCAAGTCTCTAAGCCATTCCAATGGCATTTTCTATGGAAGGTCACATTCCCCCAAAGTTCTCTCTTTTCCTTTGGAAACTAGCGCACGATATTTGCCTACTTCAGAGACACTCCATTCGGAGTCCTACTTTCTTTCAATGCATGTACCTTCTGCCACTTGGAACTGGAAATGCTTGATTGCCTTTTCCGTTGCTGCAACATGACTAAACATATTTGGAAAGCAGGAATGCTTGGTTCAGCATTAACTCAAACATGACCACCCTCTTCTATCAATAGCTGCAGGACATGCTCCGTTTTCTATTCCTACATGACCACCCCTCTTATCGACATCTGCTTAAATGTATATTCACCTTCATGGCTAAATGGCGGCACAGTAATGGTATCATTTTGGCAAGTCACCCTTGATCCCTTCATATACTTAATTCCGCCCATATCTTTCTGAATTCTTACTTTAAAACCGCAATATAAACCATGTAAAGAGTCTGTGTCACAGAACACTTCTGATGCCTTCACATCCACGAACCTTTGGTCTGAGTTCAATCCTCTATTTGTATATGCCCGAAGACACAAGAATTCACCTGCAATGTTTATCAGGTGGGAAACCAACAGACGTGAGAACTGACTCGACGAGTATCCATGCCGAATGTATACTTAAGCTTTTGCCATTGCACTCATAACAGCTATGGACTCAGCTCATCAGCATGCCTACACTGATGACTATTCGGTTACATCATACTATCACATGCGTCACTGTTAGTGTCTCATGACCTTTGGTCGGTCAGTTTTGTAACAGGATAGTTATTTCCTGTAATCTGTTTCATTGTTCTCAAAAAAAAAAGAAAAAAAAAGAATAGCCCGAGATATAACTAGACCTGGCAAACAGGTCAATCGGGTTCGGGCCGGGTCAGTTCGGGTCTCTCATTGATTGCGGATAAATTCGGGTAGTGTTATTTCGGGTTTCGGGTCTGTTTCAGGTCAAGCGGATCGGGTTATTTTTGGTTGGGTCATTTTCGGGTCAGGGAATAAGAGAGAAAAAGTCATTTCAAGTCTTTTCGGTTCAATTAGAGTTATTTTTGGTGGGGTCATTTCCGGGTCGGGTCAGTTACTGGTCAAGAATGCCCGGGTCATTTCGGGTCTCGGGTCTCATTCAGGTGATGTAGTTCGGGTCAATTTCGGGCCTCGGGTCAGCTTTTTCGGGTTGGGTCAATCAGATTGGGTCAATTAGATTGGGTTGCTTTTGCTAGGTCTAGATATAACGCAGTGAATCCAATGAATTAGAGTATTTTCAAACAAAAAACACCATGGTATGCATAGGTAAAAACTCAGAAAAGTTAATTTTGTACAAGTTTTCTGTAATTTCATTTGATTGAGGAGTAGGCTTTATATGAATATATCATGCTCACAGTTTATGGGCTGGATCACATTTCGGTTAGTGACCCTAAGGGTTGGCATTTCCCTTGGCAGAAAACCAACGGTGAGGCGAATTGGATGCACCAGGAGCACACACTGCCGATAATGGGTCCAGAGAGGTTGCAAGAAATAGGATCGTGTTTGACCCTGGAAAAGATGGAAGAGATGGTCCATCCTTTTGCAATGCCTGCTGAAGATTTTCCGCCCTCAGTTACCCCTGTTGGCTTCACTGGTTACTTCTCAAAAAGTGCTGCTGTTCTCGAGCGCCTTGTCAACCTTTGGCCCTTCCACAAGCATGGGCATGGCAATGTCAAATGACCCATCTACTATATTTGATCCTTACATTGTTGTAATTATCAATTTTGGTCGTGTGCTTGTTATTTGATTCACATTCTTTTATTCTTTTATTTTTCTTTACTTGTCATGGTTGAAAAAAAAGAAGCAAAAATCTTGCGTTGAGAACATAAGAGTACCTCTATATTTCTTTGCTTATGGTGGTTGATAAAGAAAACTTGTGTTGAAACCTGAAAAATAGAGCATTTCTGTTAGCAACTTGAGCTTGATATTCATGAGAAACTATTGGTTATTTTGGGAATTGACGGCTTTTATTTAGTTATATACTCGTACTAGTCTTAACCATAAATGAGAAAATGGATTTTGCATATATCAAAATAAAATGTACGAGTACATGAGTATTTATAGTGATTACAAGTAGGATTTCAAATTCTCATTTTTGACTATCCTTATTCGATACAGATTTTTTGTATTTACATTTTTCGTATATATGGTTTACGGTTTTCAGTTCAATTCATGTAAGTTTGTCTTATTTGTTAATTTTTTTGGTGATTTTATAATAATTGTTGATAACTTAAAACGATATTAGTGTCGTTCTATGTATACGTGGTATATATATATAGAGAGAGAGAATTTTTGCTTTTTAGTGTATTAATTAAAAGGTTAACTTGATATCATTAATTTCCATCTTTCACATCAATATATTTTAATTTGAGAAAAAAAATTAGTATGCAAAGCTAATCAAGAAAATTATTAATGTCATGTAGTATTTAAAGAAAATATATTTGTTTTAACTCAAAGCTAGTTATTTATGTTTCAAAATTTTATTTAAATTTCTATTGATTTTTTTTTATCACAGTTAATGATAGCAATTTATAATTTTATTTTAGACAGACAAGTATACGTCAAATAATTAACAATAACACCAAGTAAAAAAAGATTAGCAATTTATAGTTTATGGGTGTTCCTGCTTAAAAACAATCAAGTCAGCATCGTTCGAGTTTCAGTCGGGTTGATGCGCTCCTTTCAGATGTTTAGTATAATGTTCCTCAACTGCCTCATATGGTACCTGTGCAAGCAACACACAGGACCTCGGGGATGGGGGGGGTGTCCCGAGAGGGCCCTCATTCGAGTAAGTAGCTTTTGGTTTCCACTTCCCGTTTGGTACGCCTCTCCAAGGTTGGTTGTAATACCCCGCATTTCCATTACTGTGCACTCGACCGAGTAAGACAGGGACTCGACCGAATGACCTTGAGACATAATTTTCGATCTTTTTCCACTCGGTCGAGTGAACAGTGACACTTGACTGAGTAAGGGTCGACACTAGACCGAGTGCTCAGCATTCAGACTCGGTTCCGCGTTTTGGGCCCTCTATTCATGGGCCTTGCTATATAAACTCATTTTCTAGATTTTCCACTTATTTCTCAACCCTAAAACCCTCTTTCTATCTCCCTCAAACTCTCTCTAAATTCTCCTATCATCTTTCTTGAAGATTCATTCTTTAATTGAAAACTTATCATCCACTTTCATCTTTCCTTTACTTATTTCACTTTGTAAGTCTAGATCTACTCCTTAATCTCATTACTATTGTTATAACCTTAACTTTTGTGGGGGTTTTGTGGGCTAATTTAATTAGTAGTTTAAATTAGTTTAATGGGTAAATAAAGGGTAATAATAAGGGATTTTAATTAGTATGATAGTATAGGATATATTGTGATAGTTATTATGTGACTATTGTAAGATGAGACGGTTTTATGAGACAAATTCTTTTTCTCTAGGATTTGCTTATGGACTATGTTAAAAGGTAGGTTAATCCTATTCAATTTCAATAATAATGTTGTGGTAAATGTTGTTGTTAATATTGTTGTTGGTTTCACATAATTAGGGTAAATGCATTATAACATGATTAGTGAATAATGACATCATTAAGGTGTAATTATGATGGTTGGGTTGCATTATAACATGTATAAGGGAGTGATGGTTAATCTCTTGTTGTTGGCATAATTGTACCATATCATGATTAATTGGGTAATTGTTGATGGGTATCATGTCGTGGTTGGAAGTGCATTTGTGCATGATAAATGATAGTTGTTGATATGAGCATGATGGCATATTGAGATTTATGATTCATGAGTCGGATTATTTGTTGTTGCATTTGTGGCATATTGTACATGTGTTGGATACTGGATGTTGGAGGTGGTTAGTGGAGTGGTGATTGTGTTACGGTTGTTGAGGAGACGTAAGACGGTTGAGAGACCGTCTTACGCTTAGGTCGCCTATTGGGGCTTCCCACCCCAATAAGGATGTGTACATTAATGGCATGAGTACAGAGAGACTAACGATACGTCGCAACGTCGGGCAGGGGTCCGGTTATCGCCCGTGCCCAATATTTGGGTGCGTCCCGATACTTGTTTCAGACTGCGGTCTGAATAGTGGGGGTGAGTGGTGCTGCGGTGCCGTCACCAGGTTGTGGGTGCCGTGGGCGTGTCCCTAGCATCGGTGTTGGTGGTGGAGTTGTGGTATTGGCGATACAGGTTTGTGCCTTGTGATGCATTCATAGTTGCATATCATAACCATGTTGTATATCATAGTCATGTCTATCGTCTATCACGTTTAATTATTATTGAAACTGACGTTTGTGTTGTTGTGTAAATTGTCACCTTTTTCTGGGGTGGCTTCTGCTGATCCATATGATATTTTCGATTATATGGGGAGCAGTTTGATTTACAGCTTTGTATGTAGCATGATCGGGTTTGGGCCGCGCTACGGACTTGGAGTCGAGTACATAGTTACTAGGTAGATATTCAGACTTATTCGAATTGTATTTCATCATTGTATATTGTATATTTCATTTATGTAATTCAGTAAACATTTATTTTAATAAAATGTTCTTTGATTGGAGTTTTGGATTCACTAACTCGGGAAATCGAGATGCTAACCTTTCAATTATCTTGGCTGGATAATTGGGGTGTTACATCAGGAATCAAGACAACTGTAAATGTAAATTATTATTTTTCTGCATGTCTTGGTTTTTTTTTCTCAATATTAAATCTTTTTTTTTTTGCTGCTAAAATGTAAGCTTTCCATTAAAATAGCAAAGGAATTACAAATGATTTTCCTTCAGTACAAACTAATTTACGTGCAGGAATTACATTAGGTGCACCTTAGACATCCATTGAGTATCCCTTAAAGAGACCCTCTTTGGTTTACAATAGCTAGACCTGTTTTTAATAACAATCTGGATCTGCTTGATGATTAACTCAGGCCTCTGAACTCGGAGGTTAACTCTAGCCTCATTCCTCTGCTGCCATATATAGTACCAGCATGCAAGCATGGCTGCAGTAATCATTAACTTCATGCATCTACTCTATCTTCTACTATTAATCTCTTCCAACTCCTGGACCCAACTGATGTCAGTATGGAGCCAGTCACCCACACTCTTCAGAATTCTTTGACTGTACACACACTGGTAGAATAGATGCTTGTGATCTTCAGTGTACAGATTACAAATGCAGCATAAATCATTATCAGCAATAGCATACTGAATGAGTCTGTCCTTCAGCATCAGACCATGGTTAGCAATTAGCCACGCTATAAAATTATGCTTTGGAACCGCCATATTACACCAAACATGTCTATGCCAGTTCACCTCATCTCTTCTTTCCCTGAGCCAGTTATAGCAACCCTTAACCGTGTAGATACCAGTGCCAATATTCCACTGATCATCATCAAACCCCTC
>JAOWBH010166684.1:0-10892 GCA_028566215.1 Silene coronaria
CGTCTCTCGGCCGAGTGCTATCTCACTCGGACGAGTTACGCCAACTCAGTCGTGTTCTCTGGTCTCAGGTAAGAGTAACTACCCCAAATGATCCCATTATGGTCCGAAGCTCGTCCAAGGCCGGTCAACGGGTGTCCTAACGTACCGGGTATAACAGGCAGCCACTAGGGCACAAAGTTTAGGAGGGGTGATCATTAGGGTACACAGTTTTTGGGGAGTGGCCCACTAGGGTGCCAAAGTTTTAGGGGGTGGTCATGGTAATGATCGAGTTTAAGAGGGGTGACTCACAAGAGATCGTCGCGTGAGCTGGAGAGTTTGAAGGTTGAAGCCAGAACATGGGAATTTGGAGTGAACAAAGAGAGCACTTTTTGAACATGAGAACACTTCAAGGTGCATCTTCCATATAAGAGGGAAGATTAGGATGACACCATGAGAAGGGGACGATGGTAGTACGTGAAATTTTTTGTATTTTAATAATTTTTTTTTTTTGTGATATTGAGAGAGAAATAATGAAAATCAGTCCCGCCAGTGGGTTCCGTAGATTCAACCCACTGACAGGGCAGCGGAAAGTTGTTTAGGCCTCAAGAATCGAAAGGCTCTGATACCATGTAGAGAATATAAGAGAATTGTATTATTGAATTGATTGTGTAAACAATAAAAATACAAGAGACCCGTATTTATAGGGTAAGATGAAATTTTACAATTACCTAAAGAGCAAGATACAATATTACTAAAGATCTATTATCCTAATATGAGTAATAATATTTTACAAATCCCCAATAAACTAAAAGAATAAGTTTATCCAATGTTTTCCCTCCAAAATCACCCATGCTCTAATAAGAAAACAAAAATATTTATAATTATTACAATTTTCTTCATTTTAATAAGGAATGAAATGAGAATTGATACATGTGATACCCTTAGATGCTAACATTAGTTTTTGTAATTTTATAAAAATAAATAAATAAATATTTGTAGTCATGGCAGGACACCCTTAGCTTATTTTAATTTGGCACATGACACTCTTTATAAATCAAGATCAAGATATATACTTAAAATAAGGATTTTCGAAAAAAAAAAAAAAACTCCATCACATATTAATTATATTCATTCAATTTTAATGAAATTTTTACATATTCTTTATACACAAAGACCAAGGCAGGAAGAGAGGGAGATTGTTTTTAATATTATTAAAAGGTAAAGTCTAGAGTAAAATTAACTCAAAAAAAGAAAATTGTAAACTATTAACCGGGACAGAGAGAGTAAGTGTCACAAATTCTATAATTAAGAATCCAAGTTTGAAAAATAGAAAAGCATAAAAAAATGGTAATTATTTTATATAAATAATTTTTTGATCGTAACACTCTCAGTGTTAACTCTCTATTGTTTATTTAAAGAATCAATCAGTTATATCTTATATGAATGCAAAAAGTGAAAATATTTTTTTAGTAATTTTTAAATCATCTTTGTAGATGTGTGGTATACTATTTTTACCTGTTTTTGTTATAAGATCGGTATGCATGTTATTTACGGAGTACAATTTACATCTAACTCGATTGTATTATTAATATCATAAATTAATTGCATGTAATGATATAATATTATAATATTCTTTTTAATATACTACTAATTATAATTTAAGACAAAAATAACTTAACTTGAAGAGTATTATAATTGTAGCAAACTTTTTTTTGTTGTACATCTTACTATTATTATATTTGGTAAATTTTAACATTCAATTAAAAGTACTTAAGGACGACTCTATATAGAAAAAATCTAAAAAATATCGTGCTTTTAAGCACGGAATATACACTAGTATTCAAATTATACATGTAAATATTAGGTGAAACAATGACTTGTTGCATGAACCAAATCATACAGACGTCAATGTACTCAATCCGTACAAAACCCAATTACACATGAAATGTTAACACATTGCATAAACCCAGCCCATAGTCCCATACCCAATCGGCCACTCCTACTTGATAATTATTCCTGAAATTCTACCATTAAAAGCCTCCACTAAGTATCACAAACCTGTCTCCGCTAGATCTACTTACATGTAAGTTCTGTACCTAATATAAAATGAAAACCAAAAAGTAACTCATTTCGATCTCATTAAGTCCCTCTATCATCCTCTATTAATCCTTCATTAATCCTTAATCCCTTGTCATCGTCGTCCCTCCATTGACTTCCATTTCCTCTATTGTCACCAACTCATTACATAATTGACTTCTGATAAATCATCTTCACATTCTATTTGGTGCTCTCTTTGTAAACCGGTTTGACGACTAAGTACAACAACAGATCGTTGAAGATAATATAAATTAGTTAAGTTGATTTAAGTAATTTCGTTAATTAAAGATTATAGGCTATCTTCACCACCTAATTATTATTCTCTTAATTCTTTTTTTTTCCGAAATTAATAGGAGTTTAAAATATTTACGGATTTGGTTAATTGAAAATTTTATTAATGGCAAAAAATTAAACCATTTTTATGATCGGGTTTTATGATAATTTCTTATAATTATATTTACAAATTTTTAAAAGTTCAATTTTTCGTTTGTTTCCATTGAAGTTTGAGTTTATGATTTATTGTAAGCAAGTTACTGAATAATTAGTTATTTATCGAATTTAAAATAAAAATTATTTAATAAGGTTATAGTGTATTTTTGTTATTTTTGTTTTAGGTTAATATGTTATGTATTATATGTTAATTTTTATATCATAATTGAGTCAATAATTTGATTGTTGTATGGAGTATAGAATAAAATATAAAATATTGATTCTCTAATTAAATGATAGAACATAATGAACGTGGGAGTTAATGTGGAACATACTTAAATATAAAATAAAATATTGCACTTTTAATCACAGTGTGACAACTCAGCACTGTGGACTGTGGTTATTGCTTTAATAAGTAAGGCCACACAATTCGGACATTATTTATTTGGTCCATAGAAATCTAAGATAGCTAGTGGTCACTCCAAAACTTGGGAGAGACGGTCTTTCAATAAGTTTATTGAGAGATCAATATTTCGTACCCATTTATTGGTTTTTAGTGACCCTATTATTGTTGATGGTACCAGAGTAATTTCGTACCTATTTACATAAAATATGTACCCATTTTATTTTTAATCATTGTTTGTACCTCTTTTATTAGTTTTAGTACCATTTTTTCTTAAGATTGTATAATAGTCTCTCAATAAGTTTATTAAGAGGTCATCTCTTAGGAGACCTATTCAAACATTAGAGGGAATTAGGTGATATGTCTTTATTAGACAACTCTAACATTACGTATATGCAATTTGTTTTCTTTACAAACTTACGTCTTTTTCTCAATGACATTGACTTTGTTCCTCGTGATCGGTCTCTCTTAAGTCTTCAACCCTTGACTTTTTTTTCTTTATATATTTCCGTACGTAATATATTTAAGTTAAAGACCCATGCAATAGTGCAACGCAAGTTACCAACGTACGGAGTATATCGGTAGATTAAAGTATGGCCGACGCCAAAAATTATCTGAGTTACCATCTATCCTTAATTTTGTGGAAATAATGAAGAGAAAAACAAACGAACAATATTCATTTTTGGGCGTATACGTGCCATACAATTTAATTTGAATTTGAGCCGTATAGGATTAATAAGCCGAAAAAGCTCTCTCTCATGAGTTTTAGCATTGATGTAATCCTAGGGACGACGAAGGGTAATTTTATCGACTATTGGTTTGATAGCTAAATGTGAATATTGTTCCACGAATGTATCACTTGAGCTAGAATACACCTAATAAAAAAAATTATGAGAAATGTGCATGTTGTGGAGAATGATCGGCATTAAAGTATAGAAAGAATTTAATTTTTACATCAGAAGACAGAAGTTGATAACTCTTTTTATTTCACTATTATTGAAATAGAGGAAATGAATAAAATGTTATTCTGATGTAAAGATAAGAGTTGTAAGTTATATACCAATAGGTAATAACAAAAGTTCACTCAATTTTCTTATAAGATTTTTAAAATAGGACAATTAGGCAGTATATAAAAATAAGGATTATTGCTTGTAGTGATTAAAAGAAAAAAAAAATGATTACTTGAATCATACATTAAATACTTATGTATACGTGTAAATTTATCATATATTATTAATTTATTAATATAACACTATTTTAGGAAATCTATTAAATCTTTATATGCAGCCCTAAGACTTTGAAAAGACCTTTTATTAGGTTATTCAGATCAGAGTCGCAGAGATTATGCATTCTTTTGATACATGTTTCATAACAATTGTATGTGTTTGGTAAACAGTGAAAACAAATTCATGATAGTGGATAACGTTAGCAGAATACAGTTAGCAGATTTGAGTAGCAGGTTTGACTATCAAATTAAATTAGCAGAATTAAAAAGGGTATTTGATAATTAGCAGATTGTAGGATAATTAGAACTAATTCATGTATAAAATGAATATGCTAATACAATATGCTGCTATTAGCAGCATATTCAAAAATAGTAGATTCCGACCAATATGCTATTAGAATACGCCGTTTACCAAACACATGAAATGAGTAAGTTTCTTGGTCAATCTACTAATCGGGCCGGAATCTACAAATTTTACTTAATATGTTGTTTAACAAATATGGCCATTATAACCATACTTATTAGTACCCTATTTTATAACATTCGTACCCATTATGACTTTTTATACTATTTTCCTCTCAATTTATAATGGATCTCCGAATAAATTTATTAATCCCCTATCTACTAAATGAATAAGCATTCTCACAAATTTTTCCTCCAAAAAAACATTTTTTTTTTAAAATAAGGTAGCTAATAACAATTAAATACACTAACTAAATAAGAAAAGTAATAATTATAATAATTTTTTTCATTAAATTATATTTTTTTTCATCAAATTATATATCCCCTATCTACTAAATGAATAGACATTCTCACAAATTTTCTCTCCAAAAAGCATTTTTTTAATTAAATAAGGTAGCTAATAACAATTAAATACACTAAATAAATAAGAAAAATAATAATTATAATAATTTGTTTCATTAAATTATTATCTTTTCATTAAAATTAATCTTTTCATCAAATTATATATTTTTCACTAAACTCTAAGTTATAATCTTTTAATTACAATATAAAAAGTTGTATAAAACTATGAATTACTAAATATTTATTGATGCTATTATTTGAGAATGGCTTAGACGCATACTACGTATAAAAAAGAATGAACCGTTTTAATTACTTTCGAGACAAAAAATTGCGAGAATTTATAAATTAGAATTATTAGCTTTGCGGTATAAAAAATATTCTTTAAAAAATAAATTTTAACACATATATAGCTCAATATTCTTAATTAATTTTCAGTTTTATCTTTTTATTTCTTAAAGCAAAAATGCAATGATGAAAAAAATGAACTAATAAGATACTACTATTATATAAGTAATTTAATAGAAATAAAAAAATTCTATATAACGTGCATTTATTGCACGGGGCCTAAACTAGTAGACCATCACTCAAAAAACCAACTCTATAAAGCGACCTACACTACAAAGAATTTTTGAAATCTTGTTTAGTGATTTTTTTTTTTTTTTTTTGAAATCTTGTCTAGTGAGAACTAAGTTAATGATTGTTCATCTCAATAAAAAAGAAACAAAACATTACTACGGAAACATTTGGAAGCTAAGATAAGAATTTATTTGGTGCAATTATGAATCATATAACTTATGTGTGTGACATCGTGATCATGTCACTGTAAGATACATGTGAAGATGAGGTTTAGTAATTATTATTGCTTTTGAATAACACTTGCTTGATTGCTTCAATTAAACTATTTCATGCAAAACTTTGTGGATATTCATTCAGCTGTACCAAGCCATAAAAATTTGCCATGTTAGATTTTAAATGTCAAATTCAACTATTTGAAAACAATATGTTTACTTGGGTGGGTTTTACGTAACAAAGTCGGGTGTACCATGTTACTGTATAATACAGTTAATTATTGGCTTGATATTCATTTACGTTAAGCCAGTATAATCTTAGGGCTTGAAAGTAAACTAACGTTATGGAGTTGATATTGTCTAGACGACTCAATCCGTATCCGACTTGAAATAACACTAATAACCAATTACGCAACTTCTCAAAACAACCCTGAATAAAAATCAAACAAAAATCAAAACTAAGATATTAATAATAACACAAATTAGAACTAAACCAACTTAAAGCCGAACCAAATGATCCGTTTACGTACTGCCTCTCTATATATCAGTGTGGTAAGGATTTTGTGATAGTAAGTTTGACTGAAAAGTGAAAATGATGCAAGGGAGTTTAACAACCAGGACACTTGTAATTCATCATTGGGGTAATCATTACAATATATAATCATTGAAACTCGACCTATAATAATTTTGGAGTCACGTATGGTTAAGTGATTGCAAATGTTTACGTGTCATCTTGAGTGGTTAAGCTTATTATCACGTATCCCGGTTACTTTTTTCATTTTCTTTCATAGCTGGAAAATTATAGGGTCTTAGGGAATATGGAGTATGTAGTGTAAGACATATAATGAGGTCACTATTATCAATAATGAAGATTACAATATATAGTAGAATACGTTAGAAAATAATCCAGAGATATTCCTAATGATATCCTAACAAATACGAGTATATCTCCTCTAATATTCTCTAATATGTAGTTTGCAAGTACCACAGAAACGCAAGATATTGATACTGTTAGACTAGAACAGGTACAAAAATTTCGAGCTATAGAATATCAATGTTAAGGAGTGTTGAGTAAGTTTAATATAAAATTATTGTACAATATCACAGAAGATACTGATTCTGTTCAACTAGAACAGGTACAAAAATTATGAGCTATAGAATATTATTGAATAGTTAACTAAGAACGATTTACACCGTAGAGGGGGAGGGAGTGAATTAGGTGTACCTTTTTAAGAATTTTGCTCAACTTGGTTATTTGATAACACAAGTAAGATCTCTAAAGTGCGGAAGTTTGAAAAACTTAACTGATTATAAGTTCACAAGAGAAGATCTATGTCACAGTATGGAAGACTGTTGCACGGAGCTGGTGGACAAGTTTATCAATAATGATGCAAAGCAAGAGAATGTAAAAGTAAATGAACAACCAATACAATATTTAAAAAATTGGTTCAACCACTACTCCGATGCCTACGTCCAACCGTTATTTTATTGATTGTTTAGAAATTTACTCAAACAACTAAACTCTTATAATGAAATAACTCGCCAACTTACTCAAGTTGCACTCAAACTCAAAGCAACTTTGCTTCAAGAGTATTTTGTGTTCTATCTTATGGTTTATAGAAGCTTGAATCTCAAGGGTTCACTTTAATGAACATGGAGATTACAATTAAGATTTAAGCACAAGATCATGGAACAAACACAACTTTGTCACAGTACAATGAACTGATACATGGAGTTTTGACAGCTCTTTTAAAACGCTTTGAAGACTTAACACTTAAAATAGTTTTGCAAACAATTGAAAGACATGGCTTTAAATTCACAATGATTTGCAAAGATTTACTCAATAAATGCTTGTTTAAAGTCTTGGAAATAAATGAAGTATCAAGTCTCAATATATAGAGAAAGTGGTGTACAAAAGAGGTTAGTTTTTAAAAGTAAACCCACGCGACCTGTTAGTGTAACACCCCACGCGAATGCACGTCTATTAGATATTTAGTTTAAGATTTAACAAAATATACAAACAGGTCGCGCGAAATGCGAGATACTACTACTTTATACTATTACTGCCTCTCATTCATAATAATGATTTTCTAATTATATATTTTTTTTCTTTTTGTTTAAAATATAATTACCTAAATTTAATAACAAATGTAAAAAATTTCTTTGTATAGTCACTTATATTTTGTCATCTATTGAATGTTAAAGTTTACCATACAGAAGACAATATATATAGGATAATCTCTAAGAAGGGAAGTGATTACGGTTTTATTGATCTCTATGAAGGCCATATATATTAGATACACTCATCAATACTATTTATTAATTCCAGAAATCAAGTAACTTCAATGTAATTAAAAAAATCTATACAAATTAATTATACTATATAGTTTTAAATTCATAGCACTGTGTGATGGACCCGATCAAGGGACTTTAATGTAAATATTATATAGTATTGATTAAAGTATAAATTTAAAAAAAAAAATAAAAAAAATATGGTGATTTTCCTTAAAATAAACATGCACAAATATAATATAAATAGGTTATATTTTGAAAATTATTAAAAAGTAAATAAATCAAGCTAGATTCCAAAATTATAATATTCCATAATACTTTCGATTTGATTTAATGCATATGTAATATATTTACGTAAATATATAAAAAGTAATTCTGTTAGTAGAGAAAAGAATTGTAGTAACATTGGATATAGTAGTATGATAGTAATTACTCATTTGAATAGTCAAAGTAACAATATTAACAGCGGGAGTAGTGAAAGTAATAGAAGCAACAACGGGAGTAGTGAAATTATCAATATTAATGCGGCAATAGTGAAAGTAACAATAATTACGGCGGTAGTAGTGAAAGTAAACGTAGTTATAACGAATGTAATAAAAGTAACAATACTAACAATAAAAGAAAGTATATATGATAGCTAATTAATCGATTTAAGTAAAATATTAATAGTTGTAGTAGTGAATTGGTCTCATAATTTATTTCCCCGTAATTAAAGATCAATTTATGAGTTATGCAAGTTTATAGTAGTTTTATTTAATTGAAAATAAATAGAGATGGTAAATAGAGGTAGCCCGGGCGTAGCCGGGCACCAATACTAGTTATTTCCTAATTTGACAAAATTATATCCGGGTATTTTAAGTATATAAGTGGATGACGTTTAATACAGTACTTTATGTTTTTCTCGTTATTTAAGGGTGCTGTTTTTGTCCCCCGAAATTTACCACTTATATTATGTTTCGCTTATATTATACAAGTGTTTACTAACCATTTTGTATCAAGCTAAGTTTTTTACCTCTCAGTTACTTGTTTACCTTTTTATTTATTGTTAGGGACATTTTAGTAATGCTAAACAAATAATTAGAGAGGATAAATGGGCTAGGAACTGGTGTTAGACCAGTCTGCATCCACTTTTGTAATTGACTAATTTATGGCTTGGTACTGCAGTGTAGAGATTAGCTTCAAGGGCCCAACGTCATAATCAGCCCTAAAACTTAGCCCATATACTAGTATGGTGATGAAAACTGATTTTCACTAATTGCTTCATTTTCGTTTCTCACAAATTGTTATATAAGGCGGTCTTATGCTACACGACCACCCAATTTAAAGCCCAATCCATATACTCTTGTAAATAAAGGTATCACAAGTAGTTATCAATAAAAGGTATCACAAGTAGTTATCAATCCATATATTCTTGTAAAATCAATAAATAAAAGGGTTATTTAATGGGAATACTATGACCTATGAATTAACTAAGATTACTAGCAACTATTGTACCATTCCCCGTATATTATAATAAGTGGAAGGGGAACCGGATTGACAGGTTATCTTTATTTTAAACACATGTTTTAACCTACTTCCTTCTACATCTTCACCTAAACTTATTACTTTCCCCCATTTTCTTTATCTTTTACCTCTCCATCTTCCCAGATCAATTCAGTTATCGCCATTCATCTCCTTTTTCCTTTCTTACTTGACTCACGCCATTACTAATCATTCATCAGAAACCCTAATTTCAATGTTTCACCTATTTGTTCACTGAAGGCGGAAAAATTTCAACTCGTTTTTTACCCTAATTTGAAATCACGATGACACAGGTAATTCAATTATTCCCTTTTTTTCTTCCATCTTTGATTTATGTTCATCATTTTTGTTCGATTTATTAATTATTTATTGTAGTTGTTAATCATTTGAATCAATTTATTAAATATTATTGATTAACTAGGTAATTCCATGAGGCACTGTGACACTGAAATTATGGCATGGTGGTTGTTTTAGAAAGGGTGATAATGGTATGGTCTATATGGATAGTACATTTAGGACTGTTGGCATTGACCCAGATGAGATGTGTTGGTTTACATTAGTTGAACAAGCTAAAAATTGTGGCTTTAAGAGAGATGTGGATGCTAAATTTTTCATGAGCCCTAGTGATGGATTGCAAAGGGCTATTGATGACACCCATGCTCAGGTTATTTGTAAGAGGGCACTTGATGAGAGAGTTGGTGAGTGTTATATTGTACCTGGGTGTGATGTCACTCAGTTAATGCAGTTGTTCGAGAGTGGGAATGGTCTTAATTTAATGAAGATGCCTTGTAAAATGATTCCCAGAAGAAAGGGACCACTTTGTCTTCACCCACAGCCACCAAAAGCACAAGTACTGGTCAACAAAGCAGTAAGAAAAGAACAACCTCATCACATCCAAACACTAAAAAAACCACAACTACATCAGAGACAATCACTTTAAAAACCACAAATACATCAAAACCAAGCAGCAACAAAAGCATAACCACATTAAAATCTCAAAAAGCAGTTTGCAAGACCACTAAAAAGGCATCTAAAAAAAGCCAAACTGTTTTAAGAACCTCGCCCAGATTGACCTTAGAACAACCATCTTCACTAGACATCAGTGTGCATAGCTCAAAAAAAGCATCTTCCCCAGACATCATTGTGCATACTGAGGTTCTTGATTCCTCATATAATCTTGATCTGACCATAGAAGATATGTTTAATGAGTATGGGGAAAATACTGATTTAGTTGGTTTAAATGGTAATTACTCAAGTGAGGATGAAGTGGATGACCATGGTTATAACCCTGAATGTGAATCTGAGGAATATGAAAGTGGGTCAGATGTGGAATTAGTTGATGAAGATGAGCTTG
>JAOWBH010166695.1:0-10892 GCA_028566215.1 Silene coronaria
ATTCAGAGCTTTTTAACTAGTTTTGACCCGATTCGCATCATACCCCACCACATCACAAATTCTTGTTTTTAGAGCATTCTCTCGTATTCATATGTCTTTTGTAGGTGAAAAGCTCAAAAATCGATGCGGAACGGGAACCGGAGCGAAGACGGTACCAAAGGAGAAGAAATCAAGCAAAATTTGAAGATCGTCACCGGAGGGTGAAACTTCACCCGACCGGGTGAAACTTCACCTGACGGCCTTTTTCGCATTTTTAGGCGTTTTTGACATTTCGTCTCCGGAGGGTGAAACTTCACCCGGCCGGGTGAAACTTCACCCGACCGGGTGAAACTTCACTCGGTGCGGACAATTCCGGATCTCAGTTGTAATTCTCCCTATTTGCGCCCAATGTATATACAGTCCATTGGTGTGAAAAATTAGAGGACCTAGTTTTTTTTAGGGAGAGAAGCTTAGTTTTATTTGAGATCTAAACTTTACTTTGTAAGATTTGGAGTTTTCATCAAGTTTTTTATGCAAGTAATCTTTCTTTTTCCTTTGTTCATCATTTTCTCTATTTAGTGGTCTTCTTTATTTCCCTAGTTTGTTGAGTATCTAGTTGAATATTTTAGATTGATCTTTCCTTTAGCTTTATTTTGTGATTTTAGTTGTTCATCTATCTCTTCACATCTAGTATTGGTTGATAGATTCCTTTATTCAATTAGATCTAATTCCAATTTTTAGCCTTTGAATATGTTTGCCCAAATAGTCTTCCCCTTTATCACATGTTTAGATTTATACATGATTATGAGTGAGTAGTTTTATTGTTGGAGGGTTAGGGGATTTGGGTGCTCACCATTGTTTCATTAGAATTTGACTTGCTCCTACCCTATCTAAGTTTGGGATTTTGGGAATTAATCTTTCAATGACTATTGGTGAATTATTCGGATATGGTGACGACTTGACCCGGGTAGTTTAATTCTGACTTGGTTAGAAATATCTAAGTGGGCACCTAGTTTTAGATGACTACCTTGACTTAAGAAATTGGGTTAAGGGTTTTGTTGGTTAGAATCGCTCGAAAGACCTCTCTACCTAATTTCCATCCCCAATTGCGGATTTGGTGATTGTTCGTTTTGCTTGAGTTTTGGTGTGATCCCGACTCCCCGGCTCCCTCTAATGCTTTTACCATCTATTTGAATCCCTCCTTTCTTAGCTTTAATTAGTCATTTCGAGTAGTCATTACTTTGTTAGATTACAATTTCTCTCAATGTTATTTGGCTCCAATTACTTGTTAAACTAGACAAAGACTATTCAATTTGCCATCCTCGTGGATTAGATACTCTTCTTGCCTAATACTACTCTTGGGTGATAAGTTTACTTGATAATAAGAAAGGAGACTAAAACTTGTTATCATAAATAAAGGAGTATTTTATTATGATAAGTTAGGAAAGGTAACAGATGTGAGGTTTATATACAATGTCATTAACAACTTATGTACACGTCATCTAACTACCACACTATATCAAGTTCACAACTTCTAAACCTTTTATCTCCTAATTATTGTAATTTCTTTCATTTTAAATTTTTTAATGCCATATTAGTTGAATGTGTGTTGGATTTGGCCAATCTTGCATGTTGTTCATCTAGTTAATGCATGTTTTCTCTTTTTGGCTTAGAAAAGTGGAGACTTTTGGGAGCAAATCTTTAAAGTTGTGATTTTGGCTTAGTAATTATAATTTTGGTGGTAAAGGATCAGATTACTTATTTATCTGTTCTTAAGTAGTTGGCTTAGATTACTTGAGGCACACTCTAGCATTTTCTTGTTTGACAATTATGTTTAATGCTCTCTCTTGGCTTCAACATGTGGCTATGCTTTTGAAACTCATGTTGATGAAGGATTTTCTATTTGGCATAGAGTAGATGGTCATTTTCTTACAATGGGTGTAACAGTGATTAGGAGGGTAAAGAATTCATATTTGCATGGTTTGTATGTTGCTAGGAAGAATTACATACCCTAAGTGTTTCTCTCTTTATTATTTTCGCATATCAAGTGTTTGTTTATTTGCCTTTTAGACAAATTTCCATTTAATCGTCACAAGTTTGCATCTTTAGTTTAGTCAATGTCATACCAAATCAAAACCTCTCTTTATTTGTTCTCCAATATGTTGCTCATTGTTTGTGATTATCATATATAATTAGTGAGTCTTAATTTGTTAGTAATGTCTTAATTAGCATTGATAAATAGTTTAAAATCGTGTCCTTGTATTGGCTAAAGTCTTTTCGTTGGTTTTGACCCTACCTTACCACTATATTACCTCGCTTATATTAGGAATTAGTAGAGTCTAGTTAATTAGGTATAAATTGTTAATTTGTTAATATTAATTATAGTTATTAACGGCATCTAATTTTATCCTACCAATACATCATCTCCTAAGAGGGATGATATGTTAAATACCCTGTTATTAACAGTTTCATAACATTTATTAAATAAAGTTGTTTGTTTTAAGAATAAAACGGTGAATTTGTTACATCCATTCCCGATATGAATTAGCTCTACAAGTCAGACTGGTATTTCGATAGGGCAGTGTTTTGGGGGTAAGAAGGTAAGGCATCTTCATATAGTCATTCTTTTTCCCCTGCGCGTACTTAGTATGAGGCCTATTGAATCTTTTGTTTACTTTTAATTTTGACACAAAGACCAAGGAAAAAGTGGAGGGAACCATTTATGACGGTTGTTAGTGGATGACAAATGGTGAAGTGGACCATAATAGGTGCATGATGAAATTAAAGAAAAATCCTACCTAATATAAAAGGTAAACAAATGAATGGAACACCCTAGAATAGAATAGGAAAACAAATAATTGGATCGAAGGGGAATTATTCTATTCAAATGCTATAAATCTAGTGTGAAGAATGGAGTATAAAATAGGTGGTACATGAGAATCAACACCAAATATAATCAATCATGTAATTAGGGTGGACACATGTGCGAGCCAACAACCCTGCTCGACTCATGGGCCAGCCATGAACTGGTCCATGGGCCATCACGGTAAATGTGGTGGGCTGATCACTATTCAATTTTTCTTCAGCCCGTCTGATTGAGATGGAAGAAAAAAGTAAATTAACGACAGGCTATATAGCCTAGCCTGCCCTATCATGAGCCGGTTTTGAGCCATACTTTAGAGAGACTAACTCGGCTAAGTCTGCACTCTCACACAGGTTGGTCGTCTGGGCCATGGTGACTAGGCTCGACTTGTGGTTTTCCGGGCCTAGCCCGAATCGGCCTAGCACGTGGTCCACCTCTAGACTAGGGTATGTACCACTAATGTCAAATTCTTATAAACTTGTGATGTACTAGTACTCCATATTATTTAATGTTTGATTTGATTATGAACCAAAATTTATAAGTTGATGAAACACACCTAAACCTACTTGTAGACAATGACCTATACAAGATTATCCATGCTTGAATCTCGAGTTTAACAACTTGAGCTCCCTTTGAGCTTAACCTCGTGATGACCTCTACACGATCCTATACTTATTTTGTGCGAATTAATTAAACACACCTTTTATCTAAAAACTTAAACATCGACAATATTTTAGTCTTATTTTCATACATTTGACCATGATATATTACTTAATATTTGTATGCTCGATCAATACAATCATAAAAATGTCAACAAATTAAAGTATATTAATATTATAAATGCGCACAACAAGGCGGTTCCAACAAACTAAAAAGTAGGCTAATTCAATGTAAATGTAGGCGTTGATATTATTTTTGGACCTCCAACTACTCTTAACTCTTCTCAACTGCCTTAATTTTTTAGGTACACCCTTTAGCTAATCTTCTTATTTCATTTACATACTTGCCTCTATAAATTTCACTTCCTTTCTCATTATTAAACAACATTTCTTGTCTACCTCACCAGCATATTATATATATATATATATGATCAAACTAAAACCTAGTACAATCTTCTAATTAATAATTAACCATGGTGTCACAACAAACATTTGCACCCATTTCGAGGTGTCGAGTCGAGGGGAGATCCAAACAAACCGTGGCGGCCGACCTAGACGGAACACTCCTTATATCAAGGAGTGCATTTCCATATTATTTGCTTGTTGCCCTAGAGGCAGGAAACCTTATACGCGCCTTATTTTTACTATTATCGGTACCTTTTGTATATTTCATCTATGTTTTCATATCCGAATCCTTTGGAATTCAAACATTTATATTCATAACATTCGCGGGCTTAAAAGTCCGAGACATTGAGCTCGTTTCTAGGTCCGTCTTACCCAAGTTTTATTCCGAAGATGTACACCCTGAGACATGGCAAGTGTTTAATTCTTGTGGCAAAAAATATATAGTCACGGCTAACCCGAGAATTATGGTTGAGCACTTTGTTAAGACGTATTTAGGGGCCGATAAGGTCCTTGGGACCGAGTTAGGAGTGACTAAGTCGGGTAGAGCCACCGGGTTTGTTAAGGCTCCCGGTGTACTCGTTGGAGAGCATAAAAGAGCGGCCATTGTACGAGAGCTCGAGACTAATAATATTCCGGATTTGGGACTTGGGGATCGAGACACTGATCATGAGTTCATGTCCTTGTGCAAGGTTAGTTTATACACACCCATATTAATATTTAAAGTATGTTTATTGATGGTAATTAAAGTCTTAATTGGAGGGACTATGATTAATACTCTACAAAATAAATAAATCATATTCTTTCTTAATATAATAATATAATAAAGTGACTGATTATACAGAATATCTTATTTAAATATTAGGCTAAGACCTGGTCGATAATAATTAGATCATCATTAAGTTTAACGTACACGAAGTAGTCAAGAATCGCAAACTAAAATAAGTTGTTGCGGGACACAATACTTTTTCTGAGGCGAGATTAAGGTTATGTGGTTATTTTTGTTGATAAAGTTAGGTGAAATATAAATTTTAAAATCAGGGTGTTTGCATGGTTAAGAGCCTGAATTTTATTTTTTGAAAACATGTAAGATTTGTTCACGGTTTGGTGGGTTTGTTAGAGAATTATCATTAGACACAAACATTACATGATTCTCATTACGTTTTAGTGATTCAACAGCCACTTTACTTGTGATTAGTGCACATAAACTTAAAACCCCGTTAGCATAAAAAATGATTTTATCAAGTTAATAATCTATTGGAAATATTGAGGAAATTTGCACCCTGAGTTCTTAATCTTTAGACGAGTTTTGATTACACGCTATTATTTTAAAATTTATGGAGCATCAAATTATTAGCAAACCCCAATTTAGAATAGCTAAAACGATTATTTTAAAGTTTATTATGTTGTTTAAATATCAAATATATACCAAGTAAAATTTATTATAGGGCCGGGCACGTTAAAAAGAGAGATGCAGTTTGCCTCGACTGACAAATGATTTTTCACGCAAAAGTATGTCATTTGAAGCATATTACAAATATTATATAAGAAATATTATCACAATAAAAATACAAAATTATGCATCGTTAGTTGCTACTTATTATGCCATGTGCTGAGTCACATTCAAGTGTTAAATAATACTATCACTTTTGAGCTGTGACACATTTACTTCTTACGCAAATTATACTCTCTACGAGCCTTTAAGAACTAAGGACAATCAATAATTTAAGGATAAAAATAGAAAAAATAATTTAAGGATATATCGTGATACAAAATGGCGGAGTTTCTTATTATTAGTTATTGTAAATAAGATCATTAATAATGAGTTTTAGGTACAGTCATTTATATAAAAAAATAAGATTTTATTTTGACAATCTCAAGTATTTTTTTTAATCATGACCAAATGAGTGCCCTGTATCTAATTGGGTGTGTCCTTAATTATACGAGTACTACTATCATGTTATTAAACCAAAACTCCTTACATCACATTTATTTTTGCACATTTTTTCTAGTGCAAATTAATGTCGTCTTTATCATGGTCTTAAATGTGGTCTTATATATGCTTGAGACTTGTCAATATCCTACTCAAATATCGCATTAAAGAGAAGGAAATTTGTTACGAATTAACTATTCAGCAAGTCTCCCTAGTGGTGAGCATATCCGTCACAAGCTTGTGATGTGCCAAGTAATACTCATATTGGAAGAAACGTTTTTTATCTAGTTATTTGTGATATTTTGCTTTTAGCTAATTTATTTTCTTTTGTGTGCTGGTCGTGTACGCGTAGGAAAAACAATAGTGTTGCTCATTTATTTCCTAGGGTTGTTGGTAGATTTGTGTGGTCGGATGTGCTACCTTCGACTGCGAACATTGCTGTTTTGGCTGATCAGTTATTAATATAGTACACCCTCGAGGTGCTTCTTCAAAAAAAATAAAAATGAATGTAAATTCTTAATTAAGACGAATACTCAAGTGAGAGGAAATAAGATAAGGTAAAAGGCATAATACCTTTAGAAAAATAAAACACAAATTCTTACTTGTGACGGGAGGTATCCGTCACAAGTTAGTGACAGATACCGTTTCCCCTCACAAAATACTCATTTAAGGTGAGAATTTGTGCACATGGGGTCCCTCCTTATCCTTTCCTTGTCCCCTCTACCCATTTCTTCTCACAAACTACCCGTCACAAGCAAGACTAATTGAAAATAAAAAGCGTATCTATCAATGTAGAATAGTTTCATTTTCCATATCGAGTAAGAAGTAGGGGGTGACAAGGTGGGGAATAGTAATGTAATTTGTACTTGGACGGCCTTTAATTGGGATTTTCATAAGTTATAACTAGTGGCGACTTTTATTCGAAACTTTCGAATTGTCAGTGAATGCCAGAGCATTTTCTGATTGGTTTTTAACCCAACATGACCCCACTAACACAATCAAACAATCTACCATTTTCAACCTCTAAAATGGCTACAAATTTGTATGTAGGTCTTGCCACACAAAATGTGTGATAAGTATAACCCATTTTTTTTATAATAAAAACTACACATTTATAAATTTTTATTTTATTAAATAATAGTTGCATTTAAAAGGATCACATTTCTTTTCAAGGTTTACGAGTGTGTCACTCTTTAGAAAGAAGAATCTGTGTACGAGTATTTGAGGCTACTTTTTTTTTTTTTAAAAGGTCGACTTTTTTAATTACTAGCAACAAAAAATAATGAGTTGACTTGGACAATTTGAAAGTACTTCTGCCTACAAATCCAATAACTAGGCATTGAAAAAAAAAACGATACTGCTAACGTAAATGTACTCTTATGAAATCAAACACGAAGAGATTATACAAGTGAAATCACTTCTGTTTCGAGAGATCCCATTTGTGAAAGTACTTCAATTATAGTTCTCTTTTACCCTTCAAACATTAAAGGGAAATTCAAATGAAATTTCACTTTGGAAGAATTAGACTCGGGAAAATTCGATTTTCTTATATCATTAATCTTTATGGGCAAATCAATAAGTTTGTGCTAGACGATATTACAAAAAAGTTATTATTTACCCAAATAACCTCACTACTGGTAAGCTACCTCCTACGGAATATAAGATTATTATGTAAAACGGCCTTAACGAGTACGGTATTTATAAATCCATAATGAGTTAAAAGTCAGTAGTGAAGTTCAATATCCTTAGACCAATTAATAATACACTTTTAACATAATTCTATGGATGGTTTATGCAGGAAGGGTACATGGTACCAAAGAGAAAATGTCAGCCATTATCACCTACCAAGCTTCTTAAACCTGTTATATTCCATGATGGTAGATTAGCCCAAAGACCTACACCTTTAGTTGCACTCTTAACCTTTCTATGGTTACCCATTGGATTTGTGCTCTCCCTTCTAAGGGTCTACCTTAATATACCATTACCCGAGCGAATTGTCCGATACAATTACAAAATCCTCGGAATTAAACTCGTTGTCAAGGGCACACCCCCTCCGTCTCCTAAGAATGGAAAAGGCGGTGTCCTATTGGTTTGCAACCATAGGACTATCTTAGACCCGGTTGTCACAGCTGTTGCCCTAGGTCGGAAAGTCAGTTGTGTCACGTATAGTATTAGCAAATTCTCTGAGATGATTTCACCTATCAAGGCTGTTGCGTTGTCAAGGGAACGGGACAAAGACGCGGCCAATATTAGGCGTCTACTTGAGGAGGGAGATTTGGTTATTTGCCCGGAAGGGACTACATGTAGGGAACCGTTTTTACTAAGGTTTAGTGCTCTTTTCGCTGAGTTAAGTGACCGGATTGTGCCAGTCGCAATCAAGACTAAGCAAAGTGTGTTTTATGGTACTACCACAAGGGGACATAAGCTCTTGGACCCGTATTTCGTGTATATGAACCCAATGCCCTCATTTGAGATCACTTTCTTGGAGCAATTGCCGGTTGAACTCACCTGCAAAGGTGGAAAATCGGCTATTGATGTCGCAAACCATATTCAGAGGACTATTGCTGCTACTTTGGGATACGAATGCACGAATTTGACAAGGAAGGAGAAGTATGCAATTCTTGCGGGTACAGATGGGACGGTTCCTGCAAAGAAACAGAAATCAGAGGATCATCACAAGCAAAAGTGATCAAATTGAAACCCAAGTTTAAAATGAATGTAGCTAGATTTTTTACTTGCCCCTGGGTCTTGTATAATTATATGGATTTATTAGTTCAGTGACGAACAAAAGGCGGAAAAGACGTAATTTATTATTATTAGTTTGGTCGCAACAAAATACATTTAGAAGACAACCTCACCATCATTTGTGGGAGTTTCTAATATGTGCAAATACACGATACGTTTGTAAATTTACAGCAAGTGAAATTGATGAATAAATTTCAATTAATCAACAATGCAGATGATTTCACAAGGCTACTGACACTGGAATTCCGTTATTGCATCTGAGATCGACAATTGATGATGCAAATAAAACCAGCAATAACTTTCATTCAGTTAAATGCAGTACAATACTGTTACCTACCTTTAAATGCAGTGACCACGTTGTCCTTTGCAGTTTGCACATAGACAGGGAACCTCTGATGTTAAACTTCCGAAATAATGATAGACAGCGACCAATTCATCGCTTAATTTGGTAGCGACAACAGCAAGCTTATGGTAACAGAAATTAATCCCATGTGAATACTGGAAAGAATGAATAATATACACCAGACAATAATTATTGGAGAAGTACATAACCTCGTAGTAGTGATTTCCATATGAGGCAAAAGTGATGCAGCTGTTGCAAGAAATAATAAGATGTAGCTGCAGAGTACTCGCCAGCTCTCGACTCACCTTTCCCTGTACAAGTCGTTGTAGCGAGAAAGGCCACCAATAATATTTCTGGCTATGAAAGTGTGGCAATAAATATGGACCCTTTTTTGGACTTATTGTTTGGTTAAACATTGGTTCAGTTGTATCTCTAGAAACCTTGCATAAGTAGACAATTTAAGCTCGCCTTTTACTCAAACGCAAATAATTTGGCTCATGGTATCATAAAGTGGTTCAATACGCTCTTGACGTTTGCGCTTGCTCTTTATTTATCGGATATGTCACTTTAAAAACATCTCAAAGCTAGTTCGATCAGCCATTTTGGATCTACAACAGTCGCCTCTTGCATATATTCTTTTTTACTCAAAAGAAGTTCGCGGTAAATGACCCAGTCTCGGTATCTCTGAAACACTGTACTGGTACAGTGAATGTAAACAGGTTGCATATATTCTTTTTTGTCGGATCTGACACATTAAAAATTTGGCGGTCTTCTGATCAGCTTGTGCCTGTTTCTCCTTCCGCCTATAGATCACATTACCTGTTTAAATCACTGCAATCATTGTCCTTCTGTATTTAGTCAAAACACCCTCCTCGTCCAAAGCTCCCGAACTATACAGCTGCCTGCTGCACCATAACAGAGATAGGAGGGTTCCCTGTTACGGAAGAAAGAGGTCAACAAGCCGAGCCAGTCCTATAAAATGTAAGCGTAAATACAAGACAAAACTGCTTACCTGCCGACCCACAAATCCTAAGTCATCGGTAGTTGTTGAGCAGATGGGATATCTGCATAAGACGGCCAGAAAAAGAAAACAAAAATAGGAAAAATAAGAGGGGGGAAAAGTCAGACAAAAGGCACACTGCACAGTGCACACACCTAGGAGCGTTTAGATGGCTTTTCAACCTCATTCTCAATTTCATACGGGTTAAACCACGCCACATCGACTCTTACATCTTCAACTTGAATATCAGTGTTACTACACAAGCCAAAATGACAGGCTTCGAAGACTGCCTTACCATTTACAACCCGCTGCTTCATACGAGAATTAATTAGGGGAATATCAATTCCAAGAAACGAGTATGCTGGTACGACCACCACAATTGTCGATAGAGGGATTTCAGACATAGCAGGGGTAGAGTGGTAGACTGATTACGGGATTTTTCAGCATGTTTAAATTTTTTATTATTCCCAAAAGATATTTACACAAATTTGTTTTAAAAAGTAGAAAATGATACACAAGGGTCAACTTCATAATTTTTTTCAATCGCTAGATTTCCAGCAAGTAATAAACAGAAAGAATTCTCTAGGATAACGGGAGACCGGGAGTAGTCGACAAGTACTCTCCAGGCTCCTCCTCGTCCATATTTCTCGACTTGTATTTCTAACCATTTCAAAGTATGTTCCATAGTTCTCTGTACAGGAAACCAAACGTATTTTCATGGACGGAGACTGGGAGAGAGTACTGGGAGTCCCGATAGCAAGATGCTAATATTATTTTTACATCGATGAGTTCACTACAAACAAGAAGCAAATGTGCAGTGCTGAATGACTGAATCATCGGAGAACTGGCCCAAGGAAGACTACTCAGCTATAATCTAAAGAAAAGGATCATGGTTAAATCTAGTTACCTCGGACAGGAAATCAAACCTCAGATTTAAATGCCAGCTCTTAAGTACACAGTATAACATA
>JAOWBH010166716.1:0-10891 GCA_028566215.1 Silene coronaria
ACATCTATTTCCGCTAATCTCATATAGTTTTATACTTTTTGTTGTTTTGATTTTTGATTTTTACATTAGTTTCTCGGCCTTCCTCTACTAACTGATTTCTACATAATATTTAGTAGTTGAGCTCCAAATTTAATTTTTATACGCAACCATTATTAAAGTTTTTCATTTGATTGATTTAATTATGTCAAGTTTGGATCAGAAGCAGGTTACCATGATGTTATCAAGTAGATGGTGAATACATTTGGTAATATGGTGATTATAAATAGGACTTCATTTCATTGCACGCTAATACTAAGATATGCAACAATTGAAACGCTTATTTCACATTACAATATTTGGCTTCGTCTTAAGAATAAATTGTTTCTTAGCACTCAATTCACTTTCAATGATAGTTGGAGTATACTAAGTGATTGCGCGTTATGAGAAAACAATGTTATAGGAATTATTATCTTTCTCAGTTGGTCAAATGAGTATTATCTTTTGAATCTATATATATTTTATCGGAAAAAGCTTTGTATTATTATGTATCCACATGAATTATTATTTGCTATTGTACGACGTATGACTAACTACTTTTGTCCGGGAGCAATGAACAAACATTGAAGAGTCTTGTAAATTATATAAATTAAGTGAACCAACGATAAAGTGTGAACAATAATGTTTTGAATTGGATGGACAATAGTCCATCGACATGTTGAGATGTTTATAAAGATCGCTGGAAAATTTAGCATAAAATGGATTTATAAATTAATAAACTGAGTGGTAATATAGCTTCATAAGTTATATGTTTGAGTTTAAACATAACAAAGATGAAAGACAATTCAAATTAAAGTACATTTTGTCATTTTTTTTTACCAATATTATACTCCTTCCATTTCCTATAATGTTGCCATTTCTATTTTGGGACAACCCACTATAATGTTACCATTTGCTTTATTTCCTTTTATGGGTATCTAAAATGACCATTCTATCATAATGCCACTTTGGTATTTACACATTTTACCCCCATTTAACCCACCTAATCCCTCTTATATCTAATTTAACCTACCTATTTAACCCTAATTACTCCCACCATATTCTCTCCTCTCATCTACTATCCCTCCTACCATTCCCATTGCTCCCTTACTTGCCATTTCGACCTACCCAAATTCCTAAAAGATGACCCACATGTTTTAATTCTATACTCTCCTTGGTTGTTGAGCCATTTACAGGAACATCATTGAAAATGGATGTAGTAGTTGTTTTGGGATTTCATAAGATTAAGAAATAAACCTCTATTGATAAAATTTACTCAAGAAAATAAATAATTTCTTTTTTTATGAAGTCTAACTAATAACTCGTGTCTTAACCCATAAGATTATTTTGGTGTTTGTTGACCTTTACTCTTATATGCTTAACTTTTTTTAATTAGGTGTTAAAATACAAATATATAATTAATAAAAAAAGTAATATTAGTCTTGATAACATGTATATGAATTTTTTTGACTTCCTTTTGCGTATATGAGCGTGACCTTTGACAAGTTATCCGATTTCATTCTTTTCGTGCTTGCATGCACAATAGTAATAATCATTGTATTTTTTATGTTCTACTCAATAACTCATGATTCTCATTCCACTTTATTATACACATAAAAATGTTCTCAAAAAATTCCGTGTTCCCCAAATTAGTACTAAGTAAAAAAAGAAATTTGTATAAGACCAATGATTTTTCACGAGTTTTAAAACTAGTTAGTATCCTTAAAAAATTAATGCATTTATATGTTTACAATATTAGATTTGAGTTGGGTAGCATCACATGGATGGCATAACTATCCCAACCGAAATTTAATGTTGCTACATTCCTAAGATCTAAGAGGCACAAAAGATGTGTTGCTAATCAATTGCTCACATATGGTAGCGATGTTGCATGAAAGTCAAAATAAACTTGTCCAATTGAATTGGATTTACTACAGAAGGTAGCAGCTAATTCAGGACTCAGTTCTGAACAAGTCCGAGCCAGTATTAAAAAGCTGTTGAAATTGACGCATTCACAAAACTGCGAGCCACCAATGAATATTACTATGAAATTTTGTAAACTAGATAAAAAGCTTTTGTAGCCTACCATGTTAGGATTTGAACACCCCTCCATCATAAAAGTTTTAACTAACAACATTACGCATTTGGAAGAAAAACATAATAATAATCACAATATGCAAGAGTAAACAGACGCCATAAAATATCGTTCCAATCATGATCATGAAAATCGGCCAATACACCCAATCTCAAAGGTTTCATCATAAATACAATCTTGCCAACCTTCACATCTTTCACATGGTATGAACCTTAAATTTTGTAAACTTCAGATCTCATATGTTCTTTTATTGCCTGTGATTTCTATCTTTTTCACCTGATCACAAGGGATACAATGTTCAACCACCATAAACATTGGTCCTTCACAAAAATCACCTCAAATTCAAAAACCATACAAATATTTTGATAGAAAAACGGAAATTATAATTTGGAGCTGTACAAAAAAAAAAAACCATGCTGATCAAAACATCACATGAGGGCTTGCAGAAGAAGATGCTCGGAATTTGACTCAAAGCAAAAAGTAGGATTGTAAGTGATTACAGGGTCATAAATCCATTAAGTTTTAACGTAAGACAACCTTTAAGATCAATCAAAACCTAGCTTTCTGCACCTCTTTTTCAACAAATATTGAAAATCAATATCGCAAATGGTCAGCCCCTTGAATTCAATGCTAGAATTATCTTCTTCCTTGGACCCTGAAAAGGTAAAAAAAAAGTAATTAGGACTTACAAGTGCAGAAAACTATTAACAGGTAAATTAGTAAAGGGGGCAAGGAGATACAAAGTCATGAACAAAACAAGAAGCCATTTGAAGTTGGTAAGAAAAATCACTATGAGAAACAAAGATCAAAAAGAGGAAAAAAGATAAAAGAGTGCAAGTGTGAAAGCCCCAGATAATAAACTTAAGGGGGCATTTGGTTGAAAGGAAAGGAATGGAACGGCATACCACTAAGGAATGGATTCTAAATCCTATACTTGTATTAAAATTGTTTGGTTGGACCTTGGAATGGAATGAAATGTCAAATATTATGGAATGGATTTTGAATCTTGGGGTAAGGGTTGGGTATGAGATTAGAGGGGGTTGGAATGGATTTAGAATCCATCACTCGATTCCAAAAAGCCCCAACCAAACACCAGAATGGATCAATTTCCAACACATTCAACCAAACACCCAAGGAAATTTTACATGGAAGTGGAACATATGTTTTTAGAGTTTATAAGTTGTACCCCTCCTTTTGAACAAAAATAGTGAGTCGCTATAAGTCGATAACTCTTGGTCATGAGTTCTGAAAGCAATGATTTTTTTTTTTCAAATTGATTGTCATTACGAGATCATCAATTTCACAAAAAAACAATATATCGCTTTCTAAACTTGTGGCAAGAGTTATAGGCTCTGTTCTTTCCAACTTCAGCCCAGCCCAGCCCAGTTCCATTCATTAAGTTCAGTTAGCTCTAAAAAGTCAGAAAGAACAAGGCCATAGTAGTCAAACTTTTTTAATCAAACAACGTTCACTGACCATATCTGTTGGCTGCGAAGTTCAGTAAGTGACGATTTTTTCCCAATTTGATCATCTTTCTGAGCTTCGGTTTGAAAAAAGTTTGTGGCGAAAAGATATGAACGGTCAATTTTTTTTGTTCAAAAAGAAAGTTATAACTTAGAAACATGAAATCACAGGGATATCATGTAAATTTCCCAGAAAAGTATAATAACGCAAGCTCTTAAAATTTATCACTATCTCCACTCAATTCTCACAAAGCCAGCGACTCAATTCCAAATAACCTCATGTCACAATCCAAATCATCTTTGGACCCACCTCAACCTAGCCTAGCTCTCACAATCTCTATTATCCCTCCTTTCCATCCTCCCAAGTCCTAAGACTCCTAGCCCTGCTACCCAGTGCATGAATTAGTTTTCTGCTTGAATTAGTGTTGAAACATTTCCTTCTATGGCAACCAAAGTACTTCTGGTAACTCATCACACATCCTCCAGGTCGATCAAAACCATGAATAAATCTTTCTTCCTAACCTATGCTATATTAACGTCACAGAAGATGGATTCCCTACACAGGCTCAAAATAAGTAATACAAAATATGCATTATTAGAAACATTGCTCAAGGAAGCCTCGGCAAAGAAATCTTTCTCAGAATCTAAATTTTGAGTGGTGAACCCAAAGGTAAAAAGCCTGCCACCCAAAAATAATTTATTCAAATCTCTCCAAATTTCTGGGTATGCAAATACACTTATTTGTGCTACTAACAGCGTACAGGACAAAGAATTTCTAAAAAGGTAAACCTCATGTTAAAAACAAGCCACGCTAATTGAAGACAAAGAAAGAGTTTTGAAGTTACAAAACTGATTGAATATGTAACACAAACAATCCTTGTGCCCTTGAGTAAAATGAACTAAACAATGCTATTGGAAGGACAGTTTCATATATGAAATCAATTTTCGTTAACCTGGGCTCTAGAAACGCTATTCGTACTGTAATAGGTTCAAAGCAACTAGATGAGATAGCAAATGTCAAGCAACTGGCCCACTACAGCTAAATAAAAGATGTTAAACACCATACCATTGGGATTCCCATTGCTTTAAGGTCCTCGTCAGTCATGTGTTCAAGTGCTGTCATATCAACCTGGAGAAACATACCTCCTGTTAACTAGAAGCTTGCAAAATCAAATACATGAGATCAAATAGTGACATGTAATATATTTACCTCCTCCGCCTGAAATGTTATTTGATACTTTTCAAGTCCCAAGGACTGAAGAAATGCATCAACTGAAGCATCAGCCTACAGTAACCGAAAGAAAAGTAAATAATTTAAATACACGAATGAACTGAAAAGCAGCAACGCCAGAGCAACACATATCTACGCCGTCGTCAAGTAGCAACAACTTTTGAAACCTAATTATTAACTCAATGAAATGCTGTGGCAACTATTTCTCTAAGCAAATGCATACACCTAAACCTTCAAACTGATGTATGACACTCGCAAATTGTTGTAATTCATGAACAAAATGATGGTCAGAAAATCACATGTCTACCTTTTGCTGAGGCTTCTTATTTACAGGAGCACTGGAAACCTTCTTCGCATCTGAAACAGGGGATTCAGCAACGATATTTCTTCTAGTAGGTTTTGGAGCGTCAAGTGTAGGTTTAGGCTTTGGTACATCCTTCTTAACTTGCTGCAAGTGCATTGAGCCAGACAACAAATCACGCAGATCCCGCACACCTCCACCTCGAGTATCTTCCTGTTTGTTCTTCCTTTGAAGCTTCAACCGAAGATCTCCTCCACCGAGCTTGCGCTCTTCAAGGGCAATCGACAGTGTCAAACCCAATGTTGTCTATAAAACAAAGAAAGCAGAAAACTTAGAATATGTAAATGTCAGCTGATCCATACGTATGTGAGGTCGACTGTCATCAAAGAGATCATGCTCCCATTTGTCATCTTGTCTCTGCCTGCATGCATACATCCCACGTCAGAGGGGTAAAAACAATATTACCAAAGAACACATCAAGAAAATAACCTCATGCAGACATCCACCATGTAAAATACAGCAATAATCAGTAGGCGCTAGCGTAATACATATACAAAACGAGCAGGCATGGTCAAGCATGAATACATATACAAAACGAGCAGGCATGGTCAAGAATGAGTCTGATACACAGACACGCCAAAAAAAAAAGTACAACTGTTTAGGAAGTCTTATTGGAAATCCTTTCATTATACCCAATACAGATAAGCAAGTATCATCTGATCACGAGCCTCCTTGTAGCTATAACATCCTCTATCTACCCATCACTACACACACCTTGGCGTAATTAAATGGGAAATATCCTGCAATCCCAACTGCCTCACTGACTTCTCAATGCTAGGAAATACGATAAATATGGTGCAAGGTAGACAACGAAAAAAATCCATTCATAAAATTCTTATATAAGAAGTTTTCAACACTAGATTACTGGCAAAGAGCTCTTAATATGGCTATGAAATATGTCATCTCACCTTGTTCAAGTTCCAACCAACAAACACGGGATCTAAAAGATGAAGCTAACTATCATCACGGAAGATTAAGGGATGTATCATAAGTTTTGGATGGACTTCAGCAAGACCAAATTTCGAAGACAATCAAATTGGGAGAGTGCTATGGAGATGTACTGTTTTGAACTTTCAGCGGATTTTGGTGCGTTTGATTTGTGTAATACTTTCATTAAAGTATTACAATAAACTTGTTTTTTTTTTTTTTTTTTTTTTGCATAGCTTCTCTATTTTTACAAAAGCAGCTAATGCTTACAAGGAGGTTTCAAAATCCTTGCCCCGAAGAAGCAGAATATTTTGCAATGCTGTAACAAGGAAAACCATCTAAATATTTCTATGAGGCATAAAAAACAACAAAACCCTAATGTCAACATCAATCAAATTTGATTGATAATGAGCAACCTGTTCTGAATATATCAACCTGGCAAGAAACCCAAAATTTACAAGCTAATCAATTTAGGCCTGCCTCTTCTTCTAAAACCCATATGTGTCTAAAAAAACAACTTACCATCCTCTTTACACATCAAATAACCAGATATTTTATCACAATGTTGGACCTTGGTTTACAAAACATGCCTACTCTGATCACTAGTCAAAACGAACCACAGTACCTTCTGTGAGCCTTTCGTACACGGCAAAACTAGCAAGTCAAGTTTCTATGCAATATCCTTATCTTTTTTCTTCTACTTTTCTAAGACCAACATTCTACTTCTTGACATGCTAGCCTTCTTTCAAGTCCGTAAAAGAAATATTTTTCACGATTTTATTTTTAAATCAGTGCACCTCAAGTGCATGAGACACACCCTTTGCCTAACACCTTGCCTTCATTGCCACTATCCACCATCACCTTAGTGTGCCTAATGCCTTTGAAATTAAGTGTTGGACTACCAAATCATATATACATACGATGATAAACAATTTCACCAGATGACCTGACAAGAGCAATCACTTGAAGAAGTTGTCTACCTTTACCCATTGTTTGGATGAAGGGATTGAAAGGGAAGGTATAAAAACAATTTTTCGAGTTCAATTAGCACGTTGAGAGGGAAACGGAGGATTCAATTGTCTCTCCTACAACTCGAATTATATTCCCTCATAACATTGATAGGAAGTATTTGGAGAGAAACACAAGTAAGCTCAATTCACCATCACGCCCCCTCTCCTTCCCACCAACAATGCACTATAGTGAGTCTCCAAAACAACATATTTCCGAGATGCAAGTAAAACACCATTGCCATGACAGACATACATGGTTGCATTTTCTCCCAGTAAGCCACCAAACAAGCGTTGTATCACCTCATCGATTAAACATGAAGCCTTAGCTCATTTCTCTGGTTGCATACATAACATCATTTACTATGTTGGTGTTCCACATAACCAAATATCCCAATCCAATCCCAAGTCTCAACCTCTATTCGCGCACTTACAGCAAATGCACAAACAGTACAACAAACCCGGCACACCAAGGTACACAAACCACATCTTGGCGTCCCAAAAATACTCTTAACACTTGGCATTAGTATCGCATGATAAACTAAACACCATAAAAAAATATATGCACAATAAGTTCTCTACAACCACCACTTTTGAAACATTGTGCAAATCAATCGATGCGAAATTTTGTGCATTTTCTGTAAGTTCTCTACTATGTTGGTGTTGCACAACCCAATATTTCAATCCGATCCCAAATCTTCGCGTACTCACAGAAAATGCTCAAAAAGCTCAGCTAACTCGACACGCCAAGGTGCATAAAGTCATTAACCACATCTTGGCATCCGTAAAATAGCGTATCACTTACCACTAGTATTGCATGATCGATCAACCACCATATAAATAAATACATAATACATTCTCTACAACAAGCAATAACGAAACCTTGCGCAAATCAATCAATGTGAAATTTTTTCGCCAAATTTTAATCCAACATCAAAAACAGCAGCAAAACTCAAAACTAACTAAAAATGAAAGCTTAAAATCAATTATTTGACCTAAATAAAGCGATAATAACAAGAAAAAAAAAGATTAAAAGTAGAAAAACCTTTTGCCAGTAACGCTACGACGGGTGATTGAATTACTGGAAGAATTGCCATTAAGTCTATCCCTAATTGTGGATTTGGAATCGCCTTCAATTCGATCAGCATACATTTTTATGATGAATAATTGAAGGTAAGAGAGTTGGATTTGTGTTTGAAAGAGGTTTACAGAAACCCTAACCCTAGATTTTGGGGAAAATGTTGATTTGGTACGTAGTGGAGAAAAGAAAGGGGGAGGGACAGAAGAGAGATTTAAACAAGTGAGAACTGAGAAGTGTGATTACTGATTGGTTCGTCCAAGGACAAGTTAGTTTGGTATGGATACCGGAGCTGGGTAGGCACTAAACCGGACGGATACTTATATGACTTTCCATAAAATTTAGGACACAAGTCACGTCATTTAAATTTAGATAAAGGTACAATTTTATTTTGGTAAATTGATATTAAATTTAAATAATAACTAAGTGAAGATATAATTTAATCTTTACTACAACTCATTCTCATTCCCTATCCAAACTCATTTTTTAATAAAATCTCTTTCAACACATTCTTCGTCTTAAGAACATCATTCATCCTAAATTCAACACATATCCCCAGTTGCCCACCATAAAACAATGCACATTCATCCTAAATTCAACTCATATCCCCAGTTGGCCACCATAAAACAACGCACTCTATTTATCTTAATTTCAACTTGATTCTGTTTGAAAGTGCGTCTAAAATGTGTCCAACTAACATGGACACATGTTCGAGATATGTCCAAATACCATGGACCCGTGTCCGACAAGTGCCCAAATAAATGAAGAAAGTTAGACACAACTTTATAGGTGTCCACGTGTAGGCACATGTCCCACGAGTTTTGGTGTCGAACACGGGACGACTAGCTACGAGGAGTATCCGTGCTACCTAAGATACGAGTAAGTTGCATAAAGAATTAAATTAATCACTTTGTTTGAAAAAAAAATAATTAATAGGTGGTGTAACATTTTACATAATTTCAAACAAAAATTAAATTGATTTCAGCTCAGAATTTATTTTCGTAGGAACACATTGTACCCAATGCTATACTTTTTACACACTAATTATTTCCACTAACATACCCCTAATAAAAAAAACTCTAAACTTACTTCTCTCAGTTACTAGTCATAAAACCTTTCAAGTCAATCAAATTTCTTAAGTTATGAATGCTAATTTGAATATAGATCAAATATTTCAATTGTTAAAATGTAAATTATAGATCTAATCAATATATTTTATAGATTATTTTATCACTATTATGTTTTCTTCAGGTGTTCTGTTAATTTTATTTACGAATTCGTCAATTCAATTCAACGTTGATGCGATTCAACGTTAAAGAAGCCACTGCCGTTTAATCAGTATTCAATACAATGCCCCATCAAAAATTACGATGATGATGATGATGATCAGTAGATTGTTCAAGGTATCATGTCGTATAAATCCTAGTAATAAACTAATAATAGTGCCATAATAATTTTCTCCATTAGATTGTTAAAGGTCCACTATTCTACGACAATCTTGCATTACATCGAATAAAAATCTGCTGATCATCATCACTATCGAGCGATGAAGAACCGTGGGTAATGGTGGGTGGACGATGGTTGTGGGGTGATGAAGTAAGAGAGGGGATGAGAGATTTTTGAAAAAAAAAAAAAAAGGATAGAAAATGACAGGGCTAAAATGGTAAAAAGTATACTCTAAATCCATACCTCCTTAAATGCAAGGGATTGGAATAATGAGGTGCTAACAAAATGCCCCATAAAGAATAGTGAATAAAGAATAGTGTTCCATCCAAGCCGTTGATTCCTCTATCATCTAAGTCCTCTGTTCTCAGCTCAATTATCACACTTTTACAGCTCATTCTCCCTCCCCTCCATTTCGTCGATCAGTTTTGCCTCCTCCTTCCCTCCATTTTAACCACTCATTGCCCCTCTTCTCCTCTCCCTCCTCATTTCATCTTTACCAAATTTGTGTCTCCTCCTAACCATTGCCCCTGAAATCAGTCCATTGTCTTTCTATTAGTTATTGTTTGCCTGATTTGGGGGTTATTAAATGTGGGTGTTCGGTATACCTCTCATTGGCCGCATCAATTCAATTCAATTTGGGCGCTTTGTTTGAATGATTCTTACATTAGGTGTCTGATTTTGGTTTTTTTATAAAGGCGTGAATGTCGGGTTTGAAGCAACTCAGCCATGTGGCGAATCGCTTGTAAAGGTCTCGGGTATGATCAACTTGATTTTGGCTAATTTACTCAGTTTTATTATTCCTCGTTTGAATGTTTCCGGGTTTTGAGTAAGTGATTTGGGAGTTATTAAAGGTGGGTGTTCAGTATACTTATAAAGATCTAATTATTGGGGTTTGCGGAAGTTGTTTGAATTTCCCTCTTTGCAGGTAAAAGTAGGCAGCCACATAGTTCAGAAAGTGCCAAAAGGAGATCCCTTTGAACAATAAAACTTGTACGCACAGTGTAAAGCAAATTGCCTTCACTTAACCAGCCCTAGGCACGCGTTAGTCTGGATATGACTGTAACACTCCCAATTACCCGGCCAAGGTAATTGAAGGCGTTACCATCCTGGTTGCCCGGGGTAGTGTTTCAAAACCACAATCGAAGAACAATTTAATATATATATATACAAGTTAAGTCATTACAAAACTAGACTATCAATAATAAATACAACTCATTACTACGACCTCTACATCTCGTCTACCGATCGACTCCATCTCGTAGCGCGGC
>JAOWBH010166727.1:0-10890 GCA_028566215.1 Silene coronaria
TTACTATTTTACGAGCGTAACTTTAGCCTTTTGCGAGCGTAACTTTAATCCTTAATAGCATAATTTTTATGCTAACAAGTAATTTCGACACATTATTTTGAAATTTTATAATTTTAACACAAAAATGTGTAACTTTAGTCCATAAAGTGTACAACTTTAGTCCTTAACTATATACCTTTAGTCCTGAAATGTATAACTTTAGTTATTTTGACACATTATTTTAAATTTTTACAACTTTACCCAAGTTTTTATGTAATTTTAGTGGTGTAATTTCAGTCTTGTACGAATGTAACTTTAATCCTTGCCCGTGCAACTTTAGTCTTTATAGGTCATTTTGTATATAAATTTGAATTTATCCAAATTTATGACATGTCTACCCCCTTTGAATTGGTGTAACTTTAATAAGTGTCAATGTAACCTTAATAGCGAAGCATATAACTTTAGTAGAGAATGATGCAACTTTTGTCTGGAACACCACAATCGCCTCCTGCACCAACCACCACCAACAAATACCACCTTCCCCTATATATTTTTTTTAAAAAAACCAGATCTAAAATTAGGGGGAAAAAAAACAAAAAAAAAAACATAAAGGTAAGGTTTTCTGAGACACAAAAAAAAGATTAAAGAAAGAATAAACAGACACACAAAAAAAGACAACAAAAAAGACACAAAAAAGACACAAAAAAAGACACAAAAACACCATATCTAAAATTAAGCCGTCCACTTTCATAGAAAACTCTTCTGGCCTCTGAAAGCGTTAAAGATTAAAATGTACATGTATGTGGCTGTGCCGGTTTCGTATGTAGCCGTAAGGGTAGCAATGGCGGAATTGGATGGTATGGTTGTAGTGGCCACAAGAATACCATCACCACCGATACCACAACTACCGTAATACACAATTTTTTGTGAAAAAAGAAAGAATAAACAGATCTAAATACCAAAAAAAAAAAAAGTAGATCTAAAAACCAAAAAAAACGACACCACAACAACACCACCTTAACATACAACCACCATCACCCAAAAATGTTAAGAGGGAGGAGAATGGTGACCGGAGTGTTGTAGATCTGAACTCCAGGAGTGCCGCTCAGAGGAGAGGAGGAAGAAGAAAGGTGGTGCGTAGTTGGCGGTGGTGCGTGGTAGATCTGGAATGGTGGTGTTGGTGGTAATGGTGGTGGCGAGTGGTTGTGTGAGTGGTAGTTATAGCGACGGAGGGTGGTGGTCAGCGGTGGTGCGTGGTGTTATGAATGACAGAGAGGAAAAAGAGAGAAACAAGGGTATGAGAGAGAAATGGAAGATAAAGGTAGGGGAAGAGAAATGAGAATATAATGAGGAGTAGGAGGAGAAAAAGTTGTAGGAGTAATTATATGAGAGTGGAGGAGGAGAGGAAATAAAAGGAATAAATGAGGAGCAAGGGAAAGGGATATAGGTCGAGGAAGAGAGTAAGGGGAAAGAAAAGAAGGTAGAGAGAGGGAAATAGAAGAATGAGAACGATAAGGAAAAGGAAAGAGTAACAGGAGGATGAGGGAGGAGAGGTAATGAAAGAAACATAAAAAGAGGATAGGAAAAGGGTATTCCATGTAACGTTCATCAATTGTAATGAAGAACTTTGCAAATTATGACATACCACTAATGTCTTATGTATTCCATGTAATTGTAATCTTCAACAATTAACCATCCAAGCAAAAGGCGTGTTATATCCGATATCCAGGCTTTCACCAAAGCTAGATACGAATTATTTATGAATGTAATTTTGCTTTCAACCGATTATTCCATCAAACCAATACAACAACAATTTCATTGTGATAATCAGACAAAATAAAACTACGCTAACATGCACATGAAACGTAGACAATCAAAATATCTTAGGGGATTGTGTGCGAAGCGCGCAGTGCAACCAACTAGTACTTGTAAACATTTATTTGAGATTTAGCGGAAGGGGCACTTACCCCACTAAATCTGCCCCAGAAGTCAACAACAGTAACATATTGTTACAATATATAAATATTTTTGGAAAATTCTCACTTGGACCCCTATAGTATTGGTTAATCCCACTTGTACCTCTACTTTTCAGGAAAGCCTGCTTTTACCCTCCAATTTCCTAGTTATTCTCACTCATACCCCTCAATAATATACTAATCTCACTTGTATCTCTACTTTTCAGGAAAAATCACGCTCCAACATCCTATTTACATAGTAATCGTGACCATAATACTAAGCACCACTAAATTAAGTTTTTAAGCAAATTATATTTTGAAAAATCCTTCATTCGAACACTTAAAGTTTTACTTTAACATTTGAAACACCCTTAAAAGTTATATATAATGAATTTGGAGGGGAAAACGATGTTTGTTGGAGGGAAAACAACATTTGTTGGAGAAAAAGCTAATATGTCAATTAGGATACTCTTTCTCATATTGTTTATGTAGCCCTTAACATCTTATTTGAAGATACTTAACATTATAGTCATGGTTGATGTATAATTAAAGAGTTGGAGGGCACATGGGCTTTCATGAAAAGCAAGGGTACAGGTGAGATTAGCCCATACTAGAGGGGTATAAGTGGGAATTTCCTTAACATTTTTTAAGTTACATATTGCAGTATTTTGTTTGTAGCAAAAATGATAATATGTTGCATAATTTTGTAAACATATTGCATCATTAGTATTTGTTTCCATGTTTGAGACTTTTGTTATTATTTAATATGTGAACATGTTACCATATAAAAATGGTTTTGGAAAATGGTAGCATATTGCACAATTTTATTGGCATTTTGAACCACTTGTTCTCATGTTTTGAGAATTTTGGTACCATTTAATATGTGAACATGTCATCATGCTAAAATGATTCTGGAAATGATAGCGTATTGCACAGTTAATTGAACATATTGCACAAATATGATTTATTTTCCATGTTTGAGAATTTTATAATCATTTATTACTGAATTATTATTAAATATTATGAAGATGGTTAATGAAATTAAACAAGTGTAAAAGAAGTAAAATAATTATGTTAACACTGTAGTATAATATGTTACCATGAAGGGATTGTACACTAATGATAACATATTATACAATTAAGTTAACATATTTCACAAATCTGATAATTATTTTTTGCTTTTATGTTGATATCGTGGTTAATATATAGTACCATGTTTGAAGATCGTGTAACAAATGAATTGTTAGTAAAGTATCTGAAGTTGATGGTTATGTTGACATCCTTTCTATAATATGTTACCATGTTGTAATTGTAACATATTGAACAGTTATGTTGGTATCCTCGTTTATTATGTTACCATGTTAAAGTTATATTAAGTGGTAACATATTATACACCTAAGTTAGCATATTGCATAAAGCTGATAGTTAGCTTTTGCTTCCGTGTTTGAGAATATGTTGGCACCCTTGTCTATGATACCATAGTGATATAATATAGTGGTATCCTTGTCTAATGTGTTTAATTGGGTTTTCCACATAAAACTTATAGTGATATCACAAGAAGTTTGAGGTGGGGGAAACATCAAAGAAACACAAAACTAAAATGGTGGTGTGTTTGAAGACAGGGACGACGAACGAAGGAGAAACTACAGTTGTTCCGCACAAGAAAAGAAAACGTAAAGACGAAGAGGCGTAAGTGATTATTCCTTATTTTTATTTGTTTTTGTGATTAATGCGCGTTGTTTCCGCACTCAAAATTAAATTTGTAAATAGTGGCGGACCAAGGGACAGGAGTGCATAATTTTAAAAAAAAAAAAAAATCCGACAACATAGAAAAAACATTGAACTCCATCATGGTTATTAGATAGTAAATATCATGCTAAAAAAAATTACAAATTCTAAAGATTTAAAGCCATCGGGTTAGGAAAAAAACTGTGTTTTGAACTATTGAGGTTTTTTATTATTGAAAAATGTATATTTCTCTCTATCTTAATTTTGAAATTGAGATTTTATGCATCGTTTTTTCGTGGATTAAAAAAAACTCGAAATTATTGTATTGAGATTTCAAATTGATAAATAGCCATAATAAATCTTAAATTAGGACTCAATTAACAAATTGAAATTTTCAAAATTTAGGACTATGAATCTAAAATTGGGGATGATCGTTAAAGTAACAAGTACTCAAAATTCACTATAAAATTCACAAATAGACAACAAAATATCAAAATAAAAGTAAGAAATATTCATAAAACAAATCAATGAAAGAGAATTTGAAACAAATCGTTATTATATAAGTATTTTGCACTTTAACGTGATAACATGTTCTGACAAGGTTATTGTAGGAAAACAAAGGTGCTTGATGGACACGGTTCACCAGCGCCCTTGTATGAGCTGATAAGGTTGTTGACAACAGCTCAAAAAAAAGATGTTGAGGATATCGGTTTTGGGGGGCTTCTAGAGCTCAAAGCTAAAGCCTTTTACCACTTCATGATCGACTGGTTGGTGGAACGTTATGATCACGTTTCACAAATGTTCTTATTTAGTGAGTGCAACCAGTTTGTTATCACGAAACATGACGTGTATGATGTATTCATGTTACCATGCACTGAAAAAACTGTGAACTTGACCTCTAACAAGAAGAAAGATAATCCGGACAAGAAGTTGGTTCAACTGTGGAGGGAGAAATTCAATGTGGGCCCGAAAGGTGAAGTATCATTGGATTGTCTCAAGGTAGAGATGTTGAGGTTGGTCGAGGGTGGGGAGGACTTCAAAAAAATGTTTGTGGTCTATGCTATGGGGACATTCTTAGCACCAACTGTGCACAATCGTGCTGACTTGCGATTGGTAACGGCGGTGGAGGATATTGTTGAGATTAAGCGACAAGATTGGTGCTCATATGTACTTGATCGGCTGAACATCGCCGTAAAGTCACGGAGGCTTAACAATACCAAGAGTGTAGGAGGTTGTTTATTGTTCCTTCAGATAATATATTTTCACCGCCTCACGTGGAGGGGGTCACCAGCCAAATCTAACCTCCCTTTGCTGCAACATTGGACGTACGAGGGTCTGAAGAAGAGGATGTCAGAGGAAATGAAGGCATACTCCTTGAATGGGATGTGCTTTGGTATAGGTACATGGGACCATAACACATACCCTGTGTCCCGTAATCAACCAAAGCGTCTCTATCGTTCGCCCAACGAAGAGCTAACCATTTCAAAGGAACCCGCCTCGAGACATGTCATAATTCCGATTCCTGATGATATACTGAGTGACGAGGAGCTGCGCCATAAGTACCCTGACGTAAGTGTTTCTTGTCTAAGCTTTTAATATGCATTTATGACATGAGTGTATCTTGTCTAAGCTTTTAATATATGTATTTAAATGCCGGTAATTTGTCGTTGGTATACCTATTACATGACCATGTGTCATCAAATTATCTTCATTTAACAAACATTTTAATCAATTAATCTAACGTATATTAGTAATTAGATAATAATGTTTCTTACCAGTACTTGACCAAGATGTCATTATGTGACTGACTGCCTGTGACGTTATGCGACAAGTATGTTATCGGCTCATGGCTATATGTTACAAGTTTGTGGCTGTATGTTATGCGTGCATGGCTATATGTTACCGATTCATTATCATATGTTACAGTCTATGGTTATATGTTTCCACTACACGCGACAATTTGTGATTACATGTGACAATTATATCATTATATGAGATCACTTAAGGGGTTAATAGAATGTAACATATTGACAACTTTAGTATGAAGATAGGTGTGAATTATGTGACCATTATTTGACCATATGTTACCGATTAAGTGTTATTTGGTGTAGGTCCGCCTTCAAAAATGGATGACAACCAAAAGAAATCTTGAGCTAGTGTCATGGCTTCATAACAATATGGCGAGTGAGCTAGAAACCCATGGGGAAGGTCCCGTGAAAAAAGAATATGAAGCAGTGATGCCTACGAGGGTTTATGATATTGTGCAGCCGTCTCAACTCTCATGTACGCAAACACAGAAAGACCATGGCTTCTTGGATGATTTCCATGCCCTCGGGAGGAAGGTTGATGAATTCATTGCTATTCAACTTGTTGAACCACCATCTCTTGACCACCGGCTCTGACTAAACGACATTGTTTGTGAAAAAGAATTAAGGGCATCTAAAATTGTCGTTACAGATGAGCATGTTGACTCGAAGTTCACCAATATGTACACTAGAGATGTAGTCAAGAAAAGTGTGGCAAATAAGGGAGATGGTGCGGCAAGCAATGCTGATGGTGAGGCCGCGCAAGAATGAAGATGATTGGGTGTAGCATGATGGTTGTGTCTTGTGCAAGCTGTTAGTCTTAAACATTCCTCCTTTTTGTGGGTTGTATTAATTATCACCTTTCTTTGTTGTTGTTTTTTTACAATTTCGGGACAAATTGGTTTGTTGATTGTCCTTATCAGTGGATTGTAATGATTGGTAGATGTGACGAAGTGGTAGACAGGTAAAGTAGTATGTACCATTTTGAACGTTTATGTCACCTTTTTTATTTGACAATTTTTATTACATTGTTTTTATTTGATTGCGGCAAAGTATAGTGTCACCATTTTAAAATACAATGTCAAATTTAAAACACTAAGTAAGTAACACTAATAATGTTGGTGTTGTACAACAATATAATTTTATTAAAATAAAAGCCTGCAATGTAAGAATAGGCTTATATATATTCTTTGTTACTAATTACACAATGTAACAAGTAATGAATATTACACAATGCAGGGTTATTGAAAAGTTCAATTAAATTTATGTTCATCAATAACATTTATCATAAGAAGACAAAAAAAATCATAAAAAAGTAATAATAAAGAATGCTTGTTTGAAAAAAATCACAACATTGAGTAGCTTTGCAACATGGTGTTGCAACACAATGATTCTTCTTTCCTCACCACATGTCACTTGCTTATAAGATAATGTGTTATGAAATTTACAAGTTGAGTATATTAAATAATAAAAAATGAGCGTCACTAGAAAATTATCAATAGAGTGAAAATATTAAGAATGAATGTTTTTGAGGTAGAAAAGTGGCAAAAGGGTGAAAATATAACTTTTGTATTCATAACACTCAATTCACCAATGTTATTGATGTACATAGTCTAAAGAACGTTGACTTATTTAATAATAATATTAATAATAATAAATAGTTATTCAATACTGATATTTGGTGGTTTGCATATTTACATACTTTGTCACCATTTATGTGTATTTCGTCATGATTTTCACTAGTTCTGGGCTCTATTTGACAAAACTAAATGAAAAGGTAACCGAAATCTAAAAAATTAAATGAAAAGGTAGATGTAAATTATGACCTAAAGTGCCTGATTTTAATTAAAATTGTTCGGAAAACAAGTGGAAAAAGGTAACTGATATTTGGTCAAATGACATAAAAGGACATTGTTTATTATTGTTATCAATTATTATGTTTTTAATATTATAGTTGTGTTATTCTCGTTATCGTTGGCATTGTTAGCAATCTAATATAATACTGTATATATAATCTGGAAACCAATGAACTTCAATGTAATTACACAAAGTTATAAAATTCACATAAAGAAGTTAATTGTCTAATATACAAATATAATAAAGTTGGTTTTGAAAACTATAAGGAGACGAATAAAATCAAAATTTCCAAAAGATATAATATTTCATAGTTCATCATATTTGTACTTTAATTAGTACTTAAATAATATTTTGATATAATATTTCATATTTATTTAAGTATTTAACTCTAATACAATTAGATAATCAACTAACACAACTAAAAATAAAGTAATAAAAAGATTTAATGCAAATATTTGATATATTTATTTAAATATATAAATCTGATAAAATTGTGTAAGTAGCAAAAGTAACTCTATTAATAGTGAAAATAGTTGTAACAACATATGATTTAGTAAATATAATATTAAGTACTCATTTGAGTGGTAAAACTAACTATAATAACAGCGGGAGAAGAGAAAGTCATGGTAGCAAGAATGAGAGAAGTGAATAGCAATATTAAATAAATGCGAGAGTAATGAAAGAGAAAATAATGACGTCGGTTTAGGGAAAGTGAAAGTAGTGACAACAAACGTGATAAAAGTAACAGTAACAACAATGGAGAAAGTATGAAAAATTAGTTAACAATTCTATTTAAGGAAAATATTTTATTTATTTAAATATATGAGATTGACAAAACTGACGGGAATAATGAATTTAACCATAAAAATAGCAGGAGTCGTCAAATAAACAATATAAGAGTAACCAAAGGAGTAGTGAACGTAATAGTATTAACATGGATGTCGTGAAAATAATAATATTAATAGCGGGAGTAGTGAATGTGTCTAATAATTTATTGATAAATTTTTATACCTCATCATACTTTTAAGATATAATATTACATAATAGTATATTATAAGTTGGAAATGTATGTGTTAAACAAGTCACAATTATATTTCATAGAAAATAAAATTTAAATGATAAATAGAGGTAGTCCGGGATGGGCCGGACATCAAACCTAGATAAAATGTAATTTTTTTCACTATATTTACACAAGTTTTCAACATGTTTCAAAATAAATGGAATTAATATATTACGATTATGTTAAAAAAAACGTTTATCATTTAAAAATTTACTTTATGAATACAAAATTAGTTTTCTATTAAACCTTATTTAAAAAAAAAAACTAAGTTGCACCCTAAATTAAAGTAGAAATATTATCACATACGCTAAACTTCTATATAATAACATAAAAAGCCTAACTTGAGCATCATATTGTGACACGTGGCGGTCTTAGGATCTCCTAGAAATAAATTGTTTTTAGCATTTTGTTAATTAATTAAGACGCCGTAATCAATTTTACTTTTTATGTCAGAATCCCCTAACTTATCAACTGTCTAGCTACTTACCAATAATTAATTCTTTTTCCAAACATTAAACACATTGTCCAAGTGATATAATGGGTGGAGTTAAAGTTTTGGCCATCTATACAATAACATAAAAAGGTTAGATTTAACACCTAACTAAACGACACTCTGCGGAATAAAATTACATGGTAGATTAATTTTTTTTAAAAAAAATATTTTAACTAGAACACGAAACGACAAAGTATTAATCATCAATCTTATGTAAATATTGATCTCCTTATTGTTAGTGCACTCCATAATTACAATATTTATCTCTCTGCGCAAAAAATTTCATATTATGAAATTCAATAAATTTTTCATCTCCTTATTGTTACTCCCCTCCATAATCACAATATTTATCCCTCTTTAATGCAAAACTTTTCATATTATGAAAATTCAACAAATTCTATGAATAAAAGAAGACTAATTGATAAGAACTCTAACATATTACTAACCAAAAAAATAATAATCGAGAAGTCATCCTTTTTATGCTTTACTCCATTTTCATTTGTTTTATTTTTCAAAGATTTATGTTGAAGAGATAAGAGGAAGAATAGAAAAAAAAAAATAGAAGAATATAACAATCATTTGTAATGTATAGTTCGTTCTTAGCATTGTCGAATGTTGATGATGACATTTGAGATAGTCGATTATCAAAAACGACTATCTCAAATTATAATCTTAGCTTTGTATTTTCACTTCTTTAATATTGATAGAAGCATGTTTTGGTGAAATTTTTAATGTATTCATAATTGATAATGTGTAGTCAATTTGTTGGGATTGTAATATGTACAATAATAATTTATAGATGTATTGACTAAGCAAGGCATGTTTCGCGTAAGTATAATATTCTCTTATATTTTTAATGATGTTGGTTAAAAAGGTAGCATGTCTTTCATTTTGATCTTTTAACGTGGCAATGTTTCATGAATATCTATGTGATTTTATCTATTTTACCTATCTCATTTAATTTTTTTTTCACTTGATTAAACAGTTAAAAAAAATGAGTGAAAATAATTTAATTATTAAATACAATTAAATATCTCTAAACTTACAACTATGGTTAATACGACTTATTATTTCTATAACAATCATCATTTTAATAAAGTTGTAATCTAAGATAAGTATCATATAAATGTCGAGCAAAAAAGGTATCACTCAGAATAATAAACATTAAAATTCTTAGAGAAATCCCGTGATTTTTCACAGGAAATTAAACTAGTTGGTATTGAAAAAGTACGGTGAAGCGGTTGTTGTATTATATTTATTTGAGATGGTTGAAGGGTAAACAGGTAGGTAAAATATAATAAGTTACCTAAAATGTCAAATGCTTCATTTCAGGTAACTTATTTAGTTATAAATGCTACTTGTCAAACACTTTCAAAAAATAAGATGTCTGAAACTTTTAACAAAAAAGCTACGAGTACTTCAATAAAAAAAGGAACCTGAACCGCATCGGCAAAGAGAACCTTTGTAGCATTTAGGTTACCCTATGTTTCATATATTAACCGTATGTTTCCATATTAGAAAATATTGTTACCAATTTTTTAGGTATAATGATCACATACATGTAAGTTCTATGTAAGGACATGGAGAAGTTCAATTAAAAGATATCACACAGTGTAGTGTTACATTCAAAGATATAGTACATGTAATTAAGACGCGGTTAAGTTCAATTTAAAATACCATGCATGACATAATATTAATGTCGTTATATAGTACGAGAATGTGACCTTATTAAAATGTAATGTTACCACGTAAGAATAAACTTTCAACTATCAACATGTTACTGATAATGTACAAAGATATTAATGTAAATGTTTCTTTACAAATCAATCTTGTCATTTTGTAGTTGTTCAATACTTCCTATGTTCCATTGAATAGTCCTAGAGCCATCATTACCGATTAAATAGTCTATTAAATAGTCCTAGAGTCATAATTACCGTCATTTGGGTTCGACCCTCACAATACTACATCGAAGACTTTCGTATGAGGACCAACTCTTAGGCCGAAATACCAAGT
>JAOWBH010166738.1:5096-16740 GCA_028566215.1 Silene coronaria
GGGTTGAATAATTTCAGGGGGAGCGAGCTAGTAATGCAATAAGGTAAATTAGAAAAAAAATATATCAAAATTTAACAACAAACCCTAAATACAACGCACAAATTACTAAAATTAATTGAACAAAAACAAGATCAAATGAAAGAAATTAAACCTTAGAAGGATCAATTTTGGGATAATCTTTAACAACAGCAAGGATTCGCTCGGTAACTTGATCTTTAGTAAGATGCGCATCACCATGGCCGGAAAAATGGCGGACAATTAGGGTTGAGAGATTGGGAGTGGTGTTAGATCCGATGACGGCGAGTGCATTTGGGGAAACTTGAATCTTGACATGGTTGAGAACAGCTTTCTTCAATGCTCCAATCATCGCCATTGTTGCGCTGAGATGGTCAAGTCCAAAGGTTTTAGGAGTAGTAGTTGTGAAGACTTGTAAAGGTTGAATAGAGATTGGGTTTGGCCGTTTGGGTTAGTTTTACCAAGTCTTTAAGGGGAGTCCTTTGAGTTTTGGGTCTGTTCTAATTAGACTCGGGTTCGGTTCATGTTCGGATATTATGAGTCGGGTTGAATCACAACAGAGATGGAAGTGGGCTGTGTGGTGCCGTGTTTCGTGCCAGCCCATCGTGAAAGTAGAAAAAAATGGCATGGACAACGGCCCACTGTGTCGTACTATGTCGTGTAGTGCCGTGTGTGAGTGTGCTCGGGCGTGTCATGTCATGCCTAGGCTAGGCACGATCTTTTTTCTCAAACTTCGGCCCAGGCAAGGCCCATGCCTACCGTGTTGTGCTAGGCCATGTCAGTCCCGTGTCGTGCTAAAATGGTTTGTGGGTGGTGCCCCCCGTCCAACGGCCGCGTGTCCACTTCCATCTCTAGTTGTAGGGAGTAATATTTTTATATGAATTTTGTTGTGCGTTTCAAATTTCAATGTACTATTTTTACAAGTTGGATTACAGTTTACTATTAGAAGTTTTAGAACTGTCTAACTGGTCAATTGAATTGGGTCATTTCGAGTTTGTAAAATTCGGGGCAAATAAGTGTTGTGTCGAGTCATCTCGGGTTCAGGTTACTTCTGCTTGGGTTATTGTCAAGTTAATTAGGGTTAAATGAGTAATATGTGATAATAACATTCGGTTCAAGATGGATAAAGACGGGTAGATTAGGATTTCGCATCAGTTTCGAGTCCTCTATTCAAATTCGGGTCGAGTTATCGAATCAGGTCCTTTCGTATTTGTAAAACTTCGGGGCTAATCAGGTTGAGTCGAGTCATTTCGAGTCCATGTCATTTCCGAGTAGGTTATTATCAAGTTAATCAGGGTTCAATGAGTAATATGCGATAATAAATATTCGGTTCGGATTATATAGAGACGGGTCGATTCAGATTTCGATCAAACTCGAGTCCTCTATTCAAGGTTGGATCGGGTTTAACCTCTCCTCTTAACTCTTGCACTAAACTGTTATCCTGTACTTAAACCCCTCTCGACAGTCCACAATACCACAACCCAGTTCACCTCGTATCTCAATTCCTGTGTTTCTTCCTTTTATCCATCTGATTTTTGGTTAGTTTTCTCTGTATTTCCTTTTTCCTTACATTATTCTCATAGTTTTAGTTTCTGGGTTTTCTTTAATTGATACTATTTGCCAATTTTTCAGCTGTTTGTTTGTGTATCTTCATCTGAAGTTACTGTTTTTTCATTTCTTGAAGTATCCGAATTTGGTTAATTAATTGAAATGTCTAGTTACTGTAACTGTTGGGTTTTTCTGATTAGTGGCAAATCAGTATGAATTTTACTTGATTTTGTCAAATGCAATGCAACTTGACTTGCTACTGTTTATTGTATACGGAGTACTCTTTCCGTCTCAATCATTTGTTTACCTTCGATTAAAATATCTCTCACAATGAATAAAAAAGGTAAACAAATGATTGGGACGGAGGGAGTATTATTTTGTCGTTTGTGTGAGGAGAAAATTGGTTAAGATTCAAAGAGACTGTTGATAGCATTGCTCTCGTCAACTCGACTTTTAGTGTGAAGATGATAAATGATACGGAGTACTCCGTAATGAGCTAAAACAAACCCATTTTAATATTCAATTATGGGTTTAATGGTTAATAATCAATCCCATCCCATGTTATGATTTTATCATACTGTAGTTTGAAACTTGTGGGTTTTGTTGATTGATGTCAAGTATCGAATGCAGCTGCTTTGAGAGGTTGGAAAGCAACCTGTTTGTAGAAAGAACTGATCAGGTTCTTTGTTGAAATTTGTAGGTATATCATAAAGTATGGCGTGTATGTCGTCGTCTTCTTTTCTTCTACCTTCGGATTTGTTTCAACCTCGATTAAACAAACCTACAGCGTTGTCATGGTCATCTTCCCTGCCCCACTTGAATCTCTCTCTAAGTTCAAGCACAAATTTGCCGAGCCGTACATTGAAACAGGTATTATTTCCCTCAAGACATTCCCATATCTATGTCAGATGTATATATTTTACGGTGTCATTGGTGTTCATGGTGGTACTGGTTTATGTTCACGGTGCAATTGAAATAACTAAACTTATGTGCGTCTTTCGCAAGAGGCACATCGTGTTTGTGAGACCTTTGTTGAGATATCCTATGTTTCCGAACTGTGAATTTTTCCTCTTGTAATGGTATCGAAAACTCAACTTATGAACAGGCGGGTTGTTTAGAAGATTTCTAATGCCATCCACGGAGTATTGTGCCTACATAATTTAGAGCTTCAGTAATTTATAGGATCAATATCCCGTGGATTAGTCTAAACGTCAGTGGCATAGGCACCCCCCTTACGCCAAGAACATGAGTTATATTCATCGAGTAGCTCCAACACTTGGACAGTTGGACCCGAGTTTAAGTAACATGTAATGTAGGAGAAATCTACTTTGATATTGGTGAAGCATATTACGGAGTATGTTACTTTGACCTGTCACTTTTGCGGTCATAACATTGTTAAACTACACATAAGAATACGGGTATGGAATCTATACATCCATACCCAACACTAACAAAGACGTATGCTAGTGAGACAAATGGGAGGCGAAATTTGAGTTATGACGAGTTTGACTCTTGGATATTTACCTTCAGAAGTGTACCTTGACTATGAGTTCAAGTAACATAGCTTGTATATGAACATCGATTGTATATGAGGCGCAGGAGTCTGATAAGGAGTAATTTTGTGGTTGTTTACGCCATCACATCTATTCATAGATGATTAGATGACATGAAACTTGGGTCCTGTCACCTTTCTGATCTAATAATGAAGAGGGAAAGATATAAATCCAAGTGGACGGTATTCCATGTGAAGGGATTCGATACACTGATTTTAATTGACCTGTTGTTCTGTAAGACAGGTTTTGTACTTCTATATGTACTAATAGATGTTCTAATGTGATGTTTAGGACTTTGTTGTTCAAGCAGCATGGACTAGAAGATCTAGAGGGGAAGCTGCAAAAAGACCGGGCAGGAAATCATGGAAACAGAGAACAGACATGTTCATGAGACCGTTTCTTCTGAACGTATTCTTCTCAAAGAAGTTCATTCATGCCAAAGTGATGCATCGTGGAACAAGCAAAGTCATATCGGTCGCCACAACAAATGCAAAAGATTTGAGAACTACATTGCCTTCTCTGACTGATAACAATGCATGTAGAGAGATAGGAAGGCTAATTGCAGAGCGATCAAAAGAAGCTGATGTATATGCTGTGGCCTATGAGCCTAGGAAAGGTGAGCGTATTGAAGGAAAACTGGGGATTGTACTTGATACCATCCAACAAAACGGTATCATATTTGTCGACTGAGTGTTGTTTTTTTTCCCAGTACTTGTGTAAAACTGTCGTTATTCCAAATTTGTAATGAGCAGTAGAACCATCTGTGGATGGTTTTACAATATGTTGCTGTAGTATACAAGCGCTTTACGAGAGAGAGTTTGACGCCTTATTGACATGGGCATATGGACCAAATTTGACTTAATTGAAATAGGTTGCAATGTCAAATATAGATGACATGTATATAAGCCGTAAATGAATCAGCGGTCAGGCGACAAATGTTCAGTTGATTTTGGCACAAATTTCTCATATCCGCTGTCCTGGTTCAACAATATTGACATCATTACTTAAGCTTCATCACGCAATCAAAAATCTGCACTGTGTGTGTATCTAATGCTCCCAGCGACGGTCTCATGATTCAAACACAAGAACTGAACAACCCGAATAGTTTTATCTAACAAAAACAGTTGAGCTTCCCATCATTGTTTTCTTCCCCTTCCTTTCTTGGCTGGTTGTTGCGTCTCCATCTGTTCTTTACCGGTGACTTCTGCAATATCAACTTTAAAACAAAACACGAAACTTAACATCAGTCATTCAGTCGGCAAAACTCGCCAAACCCGAAAAAAGAGCAACTCACAAATCTGCTACACTTTTGCTCGGCGGCTAGGCTATAAAGTCGAGAAAAAAAATGTGATGAATGTGAATTGCAGTCACTCAGTCACCCATCGGCCATCACCAGTCTCTTCCTCCCCAATTCTCGAACCCTCCCAAGTAGGAAGGAATAGAGGAAATAGAAAAGGAAAAACGGCTCCTTAATATCATAGCAAACTTTTAGTTTCAGAAACTCTCTAATCCACAAGGACATGATGCAAAGGCAAACTTTGATACCTTATCAGGAAGGTAAGGGAAGTGTTCTAGGGGCATCACATCAGTAATCAGTAACATTAATTAAAAAAACGACAGCTGTGTTTATGACATTTCGGAAAATGAATGGCAAATGGTTTATGGTTAGTACCTTCAGGACCTCTGGCCATCAAAGCAAAGAATATATTGTTAAGCTTCTCCATCTTCTTTGCATCTTGAGCTTGGTCGGTCTTGAACTTCAAGCACTAACATATGTAAGAAAACAAATGAGCCTATAAGGATAAACTCAAGGGTAAAACAAGAAATATGAGTAGCTAAGCACCAAATTCTACCAAAATAATCTCTGTAACGACAGCATGCAGCCAAACTAGGCAGTTTATGTTTGTAAATAATCATCTTCCAAGCTAGCACATGTACCTTCCCTTATTATTAAAGTTGTTATCCTTGCACTATTCTCCTACAATGACGGACTTTTTTCTGAATGGGTTTCAGAAACCAACTAATATCCTCATCTTGAAGTAATAATCAGATTACGGGTATTATCCATCAAATGCATATTGCGCGTTGGGGTAAAGCCTTTAACCAAAGTTTTACAGAAAAAATTGCATTTCCTACAAAAGTAGCAGCTACACAAATGACTTGTAAGCAAACTGTCTCTTCTGGTGGAAAAAAGCAAAATGACTCGATGAATATTTGTCACACGTCACTTTATGGACTTTCCAACATTATTTTTATAATGAGTCATTTCAAAACAGTTTTCTTTGTTTAACACATGGATAAGGACGTAAGGTTGTTCATCCAACCCCCTTATCTCACGATTGGTCGGAGTCATCGTAGCACTAGGGTAATGTTGTTGTTTAGCTGCCATGCTAACAATCATAATTACTGTCCAAACCCCAATATATCTAGATCCAAAATATACGAGACATAGCCAATAGTAGTATACTTGAGATTCATTGACTCATCCTTTAATTATATTGAAGAGTGAAGACTCAATCTGTTCCAACATGATCCTAGTAAAAAGCGGCTCTAGCCTCTAGTAGCTTCGTTGAGACTTAATATCATCATAAAACCTCAAAACATCATAGCTTGACTTTGATCAATCATCAATCCTCTAATCGGAAAAATTTCCTCATTCTACAACATCCTCAAATAACTATTAAGTATTCTTGTCTAATCACCCTATAATGACATATCGAATTGATTTTAAATAAACATTGATTTCCTCATTCTACAACATCCTCGGATAACTATGAAGTATTCTTGTCTAATCACCTCATAATGACATATCGAATTGATTTTAAACATTGGTGCTCAAACGGAAACTCATAATTCCAACATGATTTAAGTTTTAAGCAGCTCTAGCAGCCTCCTTGAGACCTAATCCCATCGTAAAATTTCTCAAAACATCATAGCTTGACTTTGATAAATCATCAATCCTCTAATCCGAAATTTTTTCTCATTCCACAACATCCTCAGATAACTAAGGAGTATTCTTGTCTAATCACCCAATAATGACATATCGAATCGATTTTAAATAAACATTGGTGCTCACAAGCTCATAATTCCAACATGATCCAAGTTTTAAGCAGCTCTACTAGCATTCTTGAGACTTAATCCCATCGTAAAATTTCTCAAAACATCATAGCTTGACTTTGATAAAACATCAATCCTTTAATCGGAAAAATTTACTCATTCTACAACATCCTCAGATAACTAAGAAGTATTCTTGTCTAATCACCACATAATGACATATCGAATCAATTTTAAATAAACATTGATACTCACAAAATCATAATTCCAACATGATCTAAGTTTTAAGCAGCTCTAGTAGCCTCCTTGAGACCTAATCCCATCGTAAAATTTCTTAAAAAACATCATAGTTTGACTTTTGATAAATCATCAATCCTTTAATCCGAAAAATTTCCTCATTTCACATCCTCAGATAACTATGAAGTAATCTTGTCTAATCACCACACAATGACATATCGAATCGCTTTTGAATAAGCATTGGTGCTCATGCACAAACCCATCACCCCAATACCCCAATTTCCCTCCATCATTAACATATCGAAATCACTTTTGAATTAACATTGGTGCTCAGACACAAACCCATCACCCTAATACCCCAATTTCCCTCCATCACTAACATATCGAAATCGCTTTTGAACTAAACATTGGTGCTCAGGCACAAACCCATCACCCCAATACTCCAATTTCCTCCATCATTAACATATCGAAATCGCTTTTGAATTAAACATTGGTGCTCAGGCACAAACCCATCACCCCAATACTCCAATTTACCTCCATCATTAACATATCGAAATCGCTTTTGAATTAACATTGGTGCTTAGGCACAAACCCATCACCCTAATACCCCAATTTACCTCCATCATTAACATATCGAAATCGCTTTTGAATTAGCATTGGAGCTCATGCAAGATCATTCGACTTCCAACTTCACTAAACCTAAGTCCAACTCACAAATCTTGCAGGAGATCTAACCAAGATCAAAACTATACAAATCCCATCATCAAAACACTAAAACAACCTAAAATACAACATCAAAAACACAAAAATTAAAACAAAAACAGCAAAATAAACACATACCACTTTGTTATCAGTAACTTTGAGGACCAATTTCCCATCACAATGTCTATATTTCATCAAATAACGTGTCTGCGTTACAATTAAAACCCATAAATATACAAATTTTAATCAAACAATTATGAAAACATATAAATTAAGATAATTAGAACACATGAAAAAATAAAATTGAATAATTGGGTAAAAGGGTGAGAGAATTACGGATTCAGGATCTGCACGAAAGAGATTAACTGAACGATCAACAAATTCATCCCATGAATCAATATAAACCATTTTGAAGACAAAAGTTGTGGTGTAATTATGTATGATTTGTATGTATAAACCCAGCTTTGGAGCAATTTGGGTTTATGCGTTTTTGTGTTGGGAGTATTTGTGTTTGTTTACTAGTGGAAGCGGTTTGCTTGCAGGCTATCACGTATATTCGGGATTAATTGATTTATTAATGAGGTATCTGTTGTGAGTTATCTATAATGTTCGAATGGTTAGGTTACAATTTTTATAACACACAATTAAAAAATACTTGCGTCAATCTCAGGTTATGATTTCACTTTTGAGTTATAATGCCAACGACATGATGTAAACGTGGTTTTAATGGATACAGTCTTAGGTTTGGGATTAAAAATGTAAATATCGAATACATATTTACAATGATGCGAGGTTTTTTTTTTCTTATATAAACACAAAATATTGGAATATGAGTAAATTTGGTAGTATACTCTTTTTCAAAACTCCGAACTATTAACTAATGAATATCTTCGCCAAATTTCGTACTAAAAAATAATTAAAACAATTTATTCAATTAAAATTAGTCATAATTTATTAATATCGGAAATGATAAATACAACCCTAATATAAAAAGTTAAAAAAGGAAATTAATACTTAATATAGTAATTAATTGCATCATTTTTTGTGCAATTTTGTCATAAATTCCTATATTAATACCATATTTAGAAAGTTTTAACTCCTTATATACAACCCTAAAGGCTGTATTTAACATTGCCTAATTAATATTAGGCTACAATTTTGAAAAAAATGGTATTAGAAAAGTACTTCTCCATTAATCAATATAAATATTTGAGCAATCATGCAAAGTTCAACTTTGTCCATAACATTGTTCAGGCAAGGCATACGCAAACAACTGCATATGCAACAAGGAACACTTTAATTACAAGGCTTCATGGCCAGCCACAACATAGGAAGGAGCCAGGGGCTATATAACATTGTATCTGTACTAATGAACTCGAAAATTAAATTGTTGCGCAAGGCTATGGTACAGCACAATCAGTCACTTGCTAGACTGCACACATCACGGACTCACCGAGCCCACGATACAGACTCAATCTCGTCTCTGGCTGCCTTGTATAGTTCAAGCTGTTTTGCACATTGTTGCCTTTTCTCCATCAGCACAGGGTCTTCATTCAGCAACATTCCTTGCTGTTTCGCCTGAAAGCATAACCCAAAACTCAGCATCACTCTCAAAATGTTGACATGGAGTAAAAATCTGAATACATGTTTTTTACGAGTGTTAAGAAGCCATGGACCCAAAATTCAGCATCACTCACAAAATGTTAGGACGGAAAACACCATTGCTCACATTCCAGTAATTCAGTAGGAAAGCAAGTGCAGTAGTGATATTACTCACAAAAGCCATGCGAAATGTTCCATGTTCAAAAACCAGAACTTGATTCTATTCTGAACTTGATTCTGAAAGCATGCATAGCAAGTTTGAGTATACAAGTGAAAAGTTACCTCTAATTTGCCAATTTGTGCGTAAAAAAGATTAAGCAGGGAGTGTTTAGCCTCCTTGACTTGGCAATGAACAGCTGCTTTGGGAATGGTATTTTTGAGTGTATCAGCAACCATATGTATATAAGAGGAAACATTCAATGCTATTCTTCGAAAATGTGCCTCTGAGTATTGGTCCATAGTTGTGGCACCTGGATTTGCACCCTTCTCAATCTCTTGAGGAAGTTTCCGGAAGAAGTCGACTGTGAGGTATGAAGCTTCCATTTCCACTAGTCTGATAACTGTTTTCCTGCTTTCATCACGAAACCTCTCCAAGGCTTCATTAGTTGCTCCAGCAATCTCAGTTTGCAAAGACGGGAAGCGCTTGAGCTCCTGTGCATGATTACTGATTAGTACGAATTATCTATCATCTATGCCATGAAAAGATGAAGGACTCATGGTATTGCAATGCATAGTGACATGTTTTTATATATCGGTTTAGTATCGCCTTTATTAGTCCTGTATCAGCAGTATTAGTCAAATATCTGCAAAATTCTTTATATCCTTTACATCAGCCAATATTCAATACCATGCGATGGAATGAAATGGTAAAATTGCCTAAATGAGAATCAAATCAAGTCATTGATAGTATCAAGTTTGTAGTTGTAGTTAGGATGTTAATGTTTAATAAGCATGCTAATTACCAAAAGCATGTTGGATAGTCTGTGTGCTTAGTGTCATAGTCTCTTGTACCCTAGTGGATATTCTTGCATAATTGTAATTTATTTTCTAATGAAATGAAAACTCTTTGGAAAAAAAAAAAAAAAAAGAATCAAATCAAGGGTACTACTTGCCACATTCCAAAGTTAATGATCTCATTTTTAACTTGGTTTAAAAAATGATGTCCTGAGACTAAAAGCTTTGCTTTTCCATGAGGTGAACCTACTGTTACATTAGAGGATGTTTATGCCTACGGTGGGCGATTTTGGTGTTTCTGTTGGTAAAATTGTGGAACAAATTGAGCATAAGTTTGCTATTGTGTAAAATTGTAACTGTTATTTCTACTTACAAAAACACGAACAAGCAAATAAAAAAACCAGCATACTCTAATCAATTACCACTCTATAAAATACTCGTGCCAATTTCAATGATGCACAACAAGATTTGCTAATTTTTGATACGACCCAACCAACTTATACTCGAGTTTTTCCACAATTTTACCTAACAAAACACCAAAAGGCGAAAAACCACTTAAGACATAAACATCATCTAAAGTAATAGTAGCTTCAACTCATGTAAAAACAAAGGTATTAGTCTCACGACACCATTTTTTAACCAAGCTAAAATGAGATCATTAACGTTGGTAATGTGGCAAGTATAACCCTTGATAGCATCAAAGATGTGGTTTCGCCATGCTGGGTTGCTTGAAGCTTTTCAACCCAATTGCAAAGACATAAAACATTGAGTTTTAATGAAAAAGATTAAGGCTCTGTTTGACAATGCATTTTAAGTACCTTATTTGGTCAAAGTAAGCTTATTTGACCACCAAATAAGCTAAATGAAATGCTACCTAGAGTAGCGTTTGAGAAATAATTATCATATCTTTTTATGTCATTTTACCAAATCAGCTATTATTTCAGTTAGTTTGCCAAACATTTTTTTAATATAGTGTAGTTATCTTATCAGTTCCTAATTTTCAGCTCTACCTAATCAAGTTTCAGTTAGCTTTTCAGTTTTCAGCTACTTTTTCAGGTTTTTGCTAACTTTTCAGTTAGTTTTACCAAACAAAGCCTAAATCTTTGGAAGTTGTGGCGGTAATGCATTCATGTTTAAAGATGGTTTGTAATTCTTATGGTTTGACTTTTGATAATTTTACAAGTCATCAACTCTTCATTCTCACATTATAAAACAATGTGACTTATCTTGCGTTAGATACTTTCTATGCACACAAACTTCACCTGAGTTTCTGCAATTGATTTCCTGACAAGCTCCTTCAGCACGAAGTGAACCTGAATGACAAAATTTTCAAAAATGAGAATGAATACCAAAAAGCCAAGGATAGAGAATGTGACTTATTTGACATTAAGCTTCTGAGTAAAAAAGAAGCAGCACTTACAGCATCAATAGACGCTTCAGCAGGACCTCTGAAATAATTTAATGCACCTTCAATTAGGCGTCGGTAACCTTGTTCAGGGGCTATAAGATGTGGCTGATAACCATCAGACTGGGAAACTACCTTCCTAACATTTTGCAGGGAAAGGTACCGATCAAATGGAAGCTTTCTCATAGCCGCAGGAAGCTGATGGTCAAAAACTCCGTATATTCGACTACCTCCAGAACGCCTGAAAGTGAAAAACTTCAGAAACCCTCATTTGTTTTAACTTTTTTAAATTGCCACCATCAATTTTTGCATTTTTGAGTTCAAACAACAGTCTCAGTAAGGTCTACTCAAAGTTGAATACTTTAGCACATAAAAGAACTCAGATTCGCAAGACTCGCAACTCATAACTGATTCAATCACAGACCACCCTAAGTAGATGATTACATGATAAGGGGTGCACAAGAAAGACAAAACAAAGCAATGCAAATGGAAAACAATTCTCAATACAGCCAATTTTTAGATAATAACCACCTTGACAATGTAAAATTACTTCATAACAGGCCTACCATTTAGA